>JAVHNN010000401.1:0-79928 GCA_031439585.1 Pterocarpus macrocarpus
ATTGATTGAAAGCAAGTCTTAATCCTTGATGAATTGGTTTCTCTTTGTAATTTAAGTTCTTTTGGATATTGATTGAAAGCAAGTCTTAATCCTTGATGAATTGGTTTCTCTTTGTAATTTAAGTTCTTTTGGATATTGATTGAAAGCAAGTCTTAATCCTTAATGAATTGGCTTCTCTTTGTAATCTAAGTTCTTTTGGATATTGATTGAAAGCAAGTCTTAATCCTTGATGAATTGGTTTCTCTTTCTCTTTGTAATTTAAGTTCTTTTGGATATTGATTGAAAGCAAGTCTTAATCCTTGATGAATTGGTTTCTCTTTGTAATTTAAGTTCTTTTGGATATTGATTGAAAGCAAGTCTTAATCCTTGATGAATTGGTTTCTCTTTGTAATTTAAGTTCTTTTGGATATTGATTGAAAGCAAGTCTTAATCCTTGATGAATTGGTTTCTCTTTGTAATTTAAGTTCTTTTGGATATTGATTGAAAGCAAGTCTTAATCCTTGATGAATTGGTTTCTCTTTGTAATTTAAGTTCTTTTGGATATTGATTGAAAGCAAGTCTTAATCCTTGATTGGTTTCTCTTTGAATTGGTTTCTCTTTGTAATTTAAGTTCTTTTGGATATTGATTGAAAGCAAGTCTTAATCCTTAATGAATTGGTTTCTCTTTGTAATTTAAGTTCTTTTGGATATTGATTGAAAGCAAGTCTTAATCCTTGATGAATTGGTTTCTCTTTGTAATTTAAGTTCTTTTGGATATTGATTGAAGCAAGTCTTAATCCTTGATGAATTGGTTTCTCTTTGTAATTTAAGTTCTTTTGGATATTGATTGAAGCAAGTCTTAATCCTTGATGAATTGGTTTCTCTTTGTAATTTAAGTTCTTTTGGATATTGATTGAAAGCAAGTCTTAATCCTTGATGAATTGGTTTCTCTTTGTAATTTAAGTTCTTTTGGATATTGATTGAAAGCAAGTCTTAATCCTTGATGAATTGGTTTCTCTTTGTAATTTAAGTTCTTTTGGATATTGATTGAAAGCAAGTCTTAATCCTTGATGAATTGGTTTCTCTTTGTAATTTAAGTTCTTTTGGATATTGATTGAAAGCAAGTCTTAATCCTTGATGAATTGGTTTCTCTTTGTAATTTAAGTTCTTTTGGATATTGATTGAAAGCAAGTCTTAATCCTTGATGAATTGGTTTCTCTTTGTAATTTAAGTTCTTTTGGATATTGATTGAAAGCAAGTCTTAATCCTTGATGAATTGGTTTCTCTTTGTAATTTAAGTTCTTTTGGATATTGATTGAAAGCAAGTCTTAATCCTTGATGAATTGGTTTCTCTTTGTAATTTAAGTTCTTTTGGATATTGATTGAAAGCAAGTCTTAATCCTTGATGAATTGGTTTCTCTTTGTAATTTAAGTTCTTTTGGATATTGATTGAAAGCAAGTCTTAATCCTTGATGAATTGGTTTCTCTTTGTAATTTAAGTTCTTTTGGATATTGATTGAAAGCAAGTCTTAATCCTTGATGAATTGGTTTCTCTTTGTAATTTAAGTTCTTTTGGATATTGATTGAAAGCAAGTCTTAATCCTTGATGAATTGGTTTCTCTTTGTAATTTAAGTTCTTTTGGATATTGATTGAAAGCAAGTCTTAATCCTTGATGAATTGGTTTCTCTTTGTAATTTAAGTTCTTTTGGATATTGATTGAAAGCAAGTCTTAATCCTTGATGAATTGGTTTCTCTTTGTAATTTAAGTTCTTTTGGATATTGATTGAAAGCAAGTCTTAATCCTTGATGAATTGGTTTCTCTTTGTAATTTAAGTTCTTTTGGATATTGATTGAAAGCAAGTCTTAATCCTTGATGAATTGGTTTCTCTTTGTAATTTAAGTTCTTTTGGATATTGATTGAAAGCAAGTCTTAATCCTTGATGAATTGGTTTCTCTTTGTAATTTAAGTTCTTTTGGATATTGATTGAAAGCAAGTCTTAATCCTTGATGAATTGGTTTCTCTTTGTAATTTAAGTTCTTTTGGATATTGATTGAAAGCAAGTCTTAATCCTTGATGAATTGGTTTCTCTTTGTAATTTAAGTTCTTTTGGATATTGATTGAAAGCAAGTCTTAATCCTTGATGAATTGGTTTCTCTTTGTAATTTAAGTTCTTTTGGATATTGATTGAAAGCAAGTCTTAATCCTTGATGAATTGGTTTCTCTTTGTAATTTAAGTTCTTTTGGATATTGATTGAAAGCAAGTCTTAATCCTTGATGAATTGGTTTCTCTTTGTAATTTAAGTTCTTTTGGATATTGATTGAAAGCAAGTCTTAATCCTTGATGAATTGGTTTCTCTTTGTAATTTAAGTTCTTTTGGATATTGATTGAAAGCAAGTCTTAATCCTTGATGAATTGGTTTCTCTTTGTAATTTAAGTTCTTTTGGATATTGATTGAAAGCAAGTCTTAATCCTTGATGAATTGGTTTCTCTTTGTAATTTAAGTTCTTTTGGATATTGATTGAAAGCAAGTCTTAATCCTTGATGAATTGGTTTCTCTTTGTAATTTAAGTTCTTTTGGATATTGATTGAAAGCAAGTCTTAATCCTTGATGAATTGGTTCTCTTTGTAATTTAAGTTCTTTTGGATATTGATTGAAAGCAAGTCTTAATCCTTGATGAATTGGTTTCTCTTTGTAATTTAAGTTCTTTTGGATATTGATTGAAAGCAAGTCTTAATCCTTGATGAATTGGTTTCTCTTTGTAATTTAAGTTCTTTTGGATATTGATTGAAAGCAAGTCTTAATCCTTGATGAATTGGTTTCTCTTTGTAATTTAAGTTCTTTTGGATATTGATTGAAAGCAAGTCTTAATCCTTGATGAATTGGTTTCTCTTTGTAATTTAAGTTCTTTTGGATATTGATTGAAAGCAAGTCTTAATCCTTGATGAATTGGTTTCTCTTTGTAATTTAAGTTCTTTTGGATATTGATTGAAAGCAAGTCTTAATCCTTGATGAATTGGTTTCTCTTTGTAATTTAAGTTCTTTTGGATATTGATTGAAAGCAAGTCTTAATCCTTGATGAATTGGTTTCTCTTTGTAATTTAAGTTCTTTTGGATATTGATTGAAAGCAAGTCTTAATCCTTGATGAATTGGTTTCTCTTTGTAATTTAAGTTCTTTTGGATATTGATTGAAAGCAAGTCTTAATCCTTGATGAATTGGTTTCTCTTTGTAATTTAAGTTCTTTTGGATATTGATTGAAAGCAAGTCTTAATCCTTGATGAATTGGTTTCTCTTTGTAATTTAAGTTCTTTTGGATATTGATTGAAAGCAAGTCTTAATCCTTGATGAATTGGTTTCTCTTTGTAATTTAAGTTCTTTTGGATATTGATTGAAAGCAAGTCTTAATCCTTGATGAATTGGTTTCTCTTTGTAATTTAAGTTCTTTTGGATATTGATTGAAAGCAAGTCTTAATCCTTGATGAATTGGTTTCTCTTTGTAATTTAAGTTCTTTTGGATATTGATTGAAAGCAAGTCTTAATCCTTGATGAATTGGTTTCTCTTTGTAATTTAAGTTCTTTTGGATATTGATTGAAAGCAAGTCTTAATCCTTGATGAATTGGTTTCTCTTTGTAATTTAAGTTCTTTTGGATATTGATTGAAAGCAAGTCTTAATCCTTGATGAATTGGTTTCTCTTTGTAATTTAAGTTCTTTTGGATATTGATTGAAAGCAAGTCTTAATCCTTGATGAATTGGTTTCTCTTTGTAATTTAAGTTCTTTTGGATATTGATTGAAAGCAAGTCTTAATCCTTGATGAATTGGTTTCTCTTTGTAATTTAAGTTCTTTTGGATATTGATTGAAAGCAAGTCTTAATCCTTGATGAATTGGTTTCTCTTTGTAATTTAAGTTCTTTTGGATATTGATTGAAAGCAAGTCTTAATCCTTGATGAATTGGTTTCTCTTTGTAATTTAAGTTCTTTTGGATATTGATTGAAAGCAAGTCTTAATCCTTGATGAATTGGTTTCTCTTTGTAATTTAAGTTCTTTTGGATATTGATTGAAAGCAAGTCTTAATCTTTGATGAATTGGTTTCTCTTTGTAATTTAAGTTCTTTTGGATATTGATTGAAAGCAAGTCTTAATCCTTGATGAATTGGTTTCTCTTTGTAATTTAAGTTCTTTTGGATATTGATTGAAAGCAAGTCTTAATCCTTGATGAATTGGTTTCTCTTTGTAATTTAAGTTCTTTTGGATATTGATTGAAAGCAAGTCTTAATCCTTGATGAATTGGTTTCTCTTTGTAATTTAAGTTCTTTTGGATATTGATTGAAAGCAAGTCTTAATCCTTGATGAATTGGTTTCTCTTTGTAATTTAAGTTCTTTTGGATATTGATTGAAAGCAAGTCTTAATCCTTGATGAATTGGTTTCTCTTTGTAATTTAAGTTCTTTTGGATATTGATTGAAAGCAAGTCTTAATCCTTGATGAATTGGTTTCTCTTTGTAATTTAAGTTCTTTTGGATATTGATTGAAAGCAAGTCTTAATCCTTGATGAATTGGTTTCTCTTTGTAATTTAAGTTCTTTTGGATATTGATTGAAAGCAAGTCTTAATCCTTGATGAATTGGTTTCTCTTTGTAATTTAAGTTCTTTTGGATATTGATTGAAAGCAAGTCTTAATCCTTGATGAATTGGTTTCTCTTTGTAATTTAAGTTCTTTTGGATATTGATTGAAAGCAAGTCTTAATCCTTGATGAATTGGTTTCTCTTTGTAATTTAAGTTCTTTTGGATATTGATTGAAAGCAAGTCTTAATCCTTGATGAATTGGTTTCTCTTTGTAATTTAAGTTCTTTTGGATATTGATTGAAAGCAAGTCTTAATCCTTGATGAATTGGTTTCTCTTTGTAATTTAAGTTCTTTTGGATATTGATTGAAAGCAAGTCTTAATCCTTGATGAATTGGTTTCTCTTTGTAATTTAAGTTCTTTTGGATATTGATTGAAAGCAAGTCTTAATCCTTGATGAATTGGTTTCTCTTTGTAATTTAAGTTCTTTTGGATATTGATTGAAAGCAAGTCTTAATCCTTGATGAATTGGTTTCTCTTTGTAATTTAAGTTCTTTTGGATATTGATTGAAAGCAAGTCTTAATCCTTGATGAATTGGTTTCTCTTTGTAATTTAAGTTCTTTTGGATATTGATTGAAAGCAAGTCTTAATCCTTGATGAATTGGTTTCTCTTTGTAATTTAAGTTCTTTTGGATATTGATTGAAAGCAAGTCTTAATCCTTGATGAATTGGTTTCTCTTTGTAATTTAAGTTCTTTTGGATATTGATTGAAAGCAAGTCTTAATCCTTGATGAATTGGTTTCTCTTTGTAATTTAAGTTCTTTTGGATATTGATTGAAAGCAAGTCTTAATCCTTGATGAATTGGTTTCTCTTTGTAATTTAAGTTCTTTTGGATATTGATTGAAAGCAAGTCTTAATCCTTGATGAATTGGTTTCTCTTTGTAATTTAAGTTCTTTTGGATATTGATTGAAAGCAAGTCTTAATCCTTGATGAATTGGTTTCTCTTTGTAATTTAAGTTCTTTTGGATATTGATTGAAAGCAAGTCTTAATCCTTGATGAATTGGTTTCTCTTTGTAATTTAAGTTCTTTTGGATATTGATTGAAAGCAAGTCTTAATCCTTGATGAATTGGTTTCTCTTTGTAATTTAAGTTCTTTTGGATATTGATTGAAAGCAAGTCTTAATCCTTGATGAATTGGTTTCTCTTTGTAATTTAAGTTCTTTTGGATATTGATTGAAAGCAAGTCTTAATCCTTGATGAATTGGTTTCTCTTTGTAATTTAAGTTCTTTTGGATATTGATTGAAAGCAAGTCTTAATCCTTGATGAATTGGTTTCTCTTTGTAATTTAAGTTCTTTTGGATATTGATTGAAAGCAAGTCTTAATCCTTGATGAATTGGTTTCTCTTTGTAATTTAAGTTCTTTTGGATATTGATTGAAAGCAAGTCTTAATCCTTGATGAATTGGTTTCTCTTTGTAATTTAAGTTCTTTTGGATATTGATTGAAAGCAAGTCTTAATCCTTGATGAATTGGTTTCTCTTTGTAATTTAAGTTCTTTTGGATATTGATTGAAAGCAAGTCTTAATCCTTGATGAATTGGTTTCTCTTTGTAATTTAAGTTCTTTTGGATATTGATTGAAAGCAAGTCTTAATCCTTGATGAATTGGTTTCTCTTTGTAATTTAAGTTCTTTTGGATATTGATTGAAAGCAAGTCTTAATCCTTGATGAATTGGTTTCTCTTTGTAATTTAAGTTCTTTTGGATATTGATTGAAAGCAAGTCTTAATCCTTGATGAATTGGTTTCTCTTTGTAATTTAAGTTCTTTTGGATATTGATTGAAAGCAAGTCTTAATCCTTGATGAATTGGTTTCTCTTTGTAATTTAAGTTCTTTTGGATATTGATTGAAAGCAAGTCTTAATCCTTGATGAATTGGTTTCTCTTTGTAATTTAAGTTCTTTTGGATATTGATTGAAAGCAAGTCTTAATCCTTGATGAATTGGTTTCTCTTTGTAATTTAAGTTCTTTTGGATATTGATTGAAAGCAAGTCTTAATCCTTGATGAATTGGTTTCTCTTTGTAATTTAAGTTCTTTTGGATATTGATTGAAAGCAAGTCTTAATCCTTGATGAATTGGTTTCTCTTTGTAATTTAAGTTCTTTTGGATATTGATTGAAAGCAAGTCTTAATCCTTGATGAATTGGTTTCTCTTTGTAATTTAAGTTCTTTTGGATATTGATTGAAAGCAAGTCTTAATCCTTGATGAATTGGTTTCTCTTTGTAATTTAAGTTCTTTTGGATATTGATTGAAAGCAAGTCTTAATCCTTGATGAATTGGTTTCTCTTTGTAATTTAAGTTCTTTTGGATATTGATTGAAAGCAAGTCTTAATCCTTGATGAATTGGTTTCTCTTTGTAATTTAAGTTCTTTTGGATATTGATTGAAAGCAAGTCTTAATCCTTGATGAATTGGTTTCTCTTTGTAATTTAAGTTCTTTTGGATATTGATTGAAAGCAAGTCTTAATCCTTGATGAATTGGTTTCTCTTTGTAATTTAAGTTCTTTTGGATATTGATTGAAAGCAAGTCTTAATCCTTGATGAATTGGTTTCTCTTTGTAATTTAAGTTCTTTTGGATATTGATTGAAAGCAAGTCTTAATCCTTGATGAATTGGTTTCTCTTTGTAATTTAAGTTCTTTTGGATATTGATTGAAAGCAAGTCTTAATCCTTGATGAATTGGTTTCTCTTTGTAATTTAAGTTCTTTTGGATATTGATTGAAAGCAAGTCTTAATCCTTGATGAATTGGTTTCTCTTTGTAATTTAAGTTCTTTTGGATATTGATTGAAAGCAAGTCTTAATCCTTGATGAATTGGTTTCTCTTTGTAATTTAAGTTCTTTTGGATATTGATTGAAAGCAAGTCTTAATCCTTGATGAATTGGTTTCTCTTTGTAATTTAAGTTCTTTTGGATATTGATTGAAAGCAAGTCTTAATCCTTGATGAATTGGTTTCTCTTTGTAATTTAAGTTCTTTTGGATATTGATTGAAAGCAAGTCTTAATCCTTGATGAATTGGTTTCTCTTTGTAATTTAAGTTCTTTTGGATATTGATTGAAAGCAAGTCTTAATCCTTGATGAATTGGTTTCTCTTTGTAATTTAAGTTCTTTTGGATATTGATTGAAAGCAAGTCTTAATCCTTGATGAATTGGTTTCTCTTTGTAATTTAAGTTCTTTTGGATATTGATTGAAAGCAAGTGTTAATCACATTGATGACTTTGTTTCTCTTTGTACCTTTAGTTCTTTTGGAGATAGATTGGAAACAAGTCTTAACCCTTGATCAATTAGTTTCTCTTTGTAATTCGTTCTTTTGGATATTGATTGAATGCAGAAGTGTAATCCTTGATGGGTGGTTTCTCTTTGCACTTTAAGTTCTTTTGGATAATGATTGAAAGCCGCAGTCATAATCCTTGATGAATTAGTTTCTCTTTGTTTTTAAGTTCTTTTGGCCATTGATTGAAAGCAAGTCTGAGTCCTTAAACTGAATTGAATTCTCTTTGCAATTTAAATTCTTTTGGATATTGATTGAAAGCAAGTATTAATCCTTGATGAATTAGTTTCTCTTTGTCACTTTAAGTTCTTTTGGAAATTGATTGGTGCAAATACTTATTACTTAAATAATTGGATTCTTTTTATAATGTGCAAGTTTCTTTGGATATTGATTGAATACAGCAAGTCTTAATCCTTGATGAATTAACCTCTTTGTAACGCTTTCGATTCTTTTGGAGATTGATTGGAAGCAAGTCTTAATCCTTAATGAATTGGTTTCTCTTTGTAATTTAAGTTCTTTTGGATGTTGATTGAAATGATGTCTTAATCTGTGATGAATTGGTTTCACTTTGATAAATAAGTGCTTTTGGAGATTGATTGGAAGCAAGTGTAGCAATCACGTAATATAGATTAGTTTCTTTTTATAATTTAAGTTCTTTTGGATATTGATTGAAAGTAAGTCTTAATCATAGATGAATTAGTTTCTCTTTATCCTTCTAAGTTCTTTTGGATAGTGATTGAAAGCAAGTCTTTAATCCTTAATGAATTGGTTTCTCTTTGTGATTTAAGTTCTTTTGGATATTGATTGAATGCAAGTCTTAATGTGATGAATTAAAGTTTTCTCTTTCTTCAAGCTCCACTTGGATATTGATTGAAAACAAGTGGCTCCTTGATGTTTGATTTCTCTTTATTACTGAAGTTCTTTTGGAGATTGATTGGAAGCAAGTCTTAATCCTTAATTAATTGGTTTCTTTTGGTAATTTAAGTTCTTTTGAATATTAATTAGATAAGTCTTAATCCTTGATAGATTGGATTTACTCTTTGTACTTTAAGCTCCACTTGAATCAGTAGTTAAAACAGATCTTAATCCTCAATGTTTAGTTTCTCTTTGTCTTCAAGTTCTTTTGGAGATTGATTGAAAGAATAGTCTTGTCCATAATGAATTAGTTTCTCTTTGTAATTTAAGTTATTTGGATATTGATTGAATACAAGTCTTGTCAATGATAAATTGGTTTCTCTTTGCTTTATCTTTGCCTTTAAGTTCTTTTGGAGAGAATGATTGGAAGCAAGTCTTAATCCTTGATGAATTGGTTTCTCTTTGTTCTTTAAGTTCTTCTGGATATTGATTGAAAGCAAGTCTTAAGTGATAATAATTAGTTTCTCTTTGCTCAATTAGGATTCTTTTGGATATTGAGTTAGATACAAACTCTTTGTCCTTGATGGGTGGACTCTCTTTGACCTTTAAGTTCTTTTGGATAATGATTGAAAGCAAGTGCAATCCTTGATGAATTAGTTTCTCTTTGTAATTTAAGTTCTTTTGGCAATTGATTGAAAGCAGGTCTTAAATTGATGATCTGGGTTTCTCTTTATAATTTAAGTTCTTTTGGATATTGATTGAAAGCAAGTCTTGTCCTTGATGAATTGGTTTCTCTTTGTTCTTTAAGTTCTCCTTGCATTGATTGAAAGCAAATGTAATGATCCATCATTAGAATTGGTTTCTTTTTGTAATTCGTTCTTTTAGATCTTTTTAGTGAATAGCAAGTCTTAATCCTTGATGAATTAGTTTCTCTTTCCACTTTAAGTTCTTTTGGATAATGATTGAAATAAGTCTTAATGCTTGATGAGTTGGTTTCTCATGTAATTTCAGATTCTTTTTGGCCGTGGTTGAAAACTGGTCTCAGTCCATGATGAATTAGTTTCTCTTTGTAATTCCAGTTCTTTTGGATATTGATTAGAGAGCAAGTCTTAATCCTTGGTGAATTGGTTTCTATTTTGTTCTTTAAATTCTTTGTGGATATTGATTGAAAGCAAGTCTTAATCCTTAACGAATTGGTTTCTTTTTGTGATTCTAGTTCTTTTGGATATTGATTGAATGCAAGTCATAATATATCAAGTAGATTGGTTTCTCTTTGTTCTTTAAAGTTCTTTTGTGTATTGATTGAAAGCAAGTGTAAATCCTTGATGGATTGAGTTCTTTTTGTAATTTAAGTTCTTTTGGATATTGATTGAAATAAGTCTTAATCAGCATTGGGTATTGGTTTCTCTTTGTACCTTATAGGGTTCTTTTGGATAATGATTGGAGGCTTAAGTCTTGAAAATCCATGAGTGATTCAGTTTCTCTTTGTCATTTAGATTCTTTTGGATATTGATTGAAAGTTAGTATAATTAGAGTCATGATGAATTGGTTTCTCTTTGTACATGTTCAATTCTTTTGGATATTAGTTAGAAGCAGAAGTCCATAATCCTTGATGAATTGGTTTCTCTTGATTCTTCAAGTTCTTTTGGATGCAATGATTCCCAAGCAAGTCTTAGTCATTGATGAATTGGTTTCTTTTTGTAATTTAAGTTCTTTTGGATATTGATTGAATGCAGAGTCTTAATCCTTCATTGATTGAGTTTTTCTCACCACTTTAAGTTCACGGAGAATGATTGGGAGCTTGAGTGTACGTCTTGATGAAGTGGTTTCTCTTTACCAGCTTTTTAGTTCAACGGCCATTGATTGAAAGCAAGTGCAGATCCTTAATGAGTTAGTTTCTCTTTATAATTTCAGTCTTTTTGAATGTAGATTGAAACTCTCAGTCCTTGGCTCCTTGATGAATTGGTTTCTCTTTGTCATTCTTAGTGCTTTTAACTATTGATTCAAAACAAGTCTTAGTCCTTCTTAGAATTGGTTTCTCTTTGTGATTTAAGTCTCTTTTGGATCGTCGTTGAAATCTGATCTTAATCCATGATGAATTAGTTTCTCATATTCTAATTTCATAGTTCTTTTGGCCATTGATTGATAAGTCTTGAGTAATTAATGAATTGGTTTCTTTTTGTAATTTAAGTTCTTTTGGATGTTAATTGAATACCAACTCTTTATCATCAGTCGATTAATTGGTTTCTCTTTGACACTTCTAGTTCTTTTAGAAAGTGATTGGAGCTTGATCTTCGTCCTTGATGAATTAGTTTCTCTTTTTTATTTAAGTTCTTTGGCGGATTGATTGAAAATAAGTCTTAAGTCCTTGATGAATTGGTTTCTCTTTGTATTCTAGTTTCTTTTGGATGTAGTTATGAAAACAAGTCTTAATCATCAGTGAATTGGTTTCTCTTTGTTTCTTCAGTTGTATGGCTTAGGTAGTTGAAAAGCAAGTCTGAGTCCATGATGAATTAGTTTCTCTTTGTGATTTAAGTTACTGGATCACAGTGAAATGCAAGTCTTAATCATCTGGTGAATTCAGTTTCTCTCTTTGCTTTAAGTTCTACTTTTGGAGAATGATTAGGAGCTTAGTCTTGTCCTTGATGAATTAGTTTCTCTTTGTAATTTTAGTTATTTTTGACATTGAGTTAAAGCAAGTCTTAATTACAAAGTCATGTGGTGGTTTCTCTTTGTACCATTAAATTCTTTTGGATATTAGTTTGAAAGCAAATTCTACAATAATCCTTGATGAATTAGTTTCTCTTTGATGCTAATTAACAGTTCCGATATTGATTGAAAGCAGGTGTGATCCTTAACAGAATGGTTTTCTTTTTGTGATTTAAGTTAACTTGGATATTGATTGAAATCAAGTGTTAAATATTGATGAATTGGTTTCTCTTTTTTGTTCTTTAAGTTCTTTTTGATATTGATTGAAAGCTTGAAATCTTGTAGTTGAGTAATTGGTTTCTCTTTGTGTTGGATCTTTTGGATATTGATTGAATGCAACTCTTTATCCTTGATGAATTGGTTTTCTCTTTGTACCATTGAAGTTCTTTTGGATATTGATTGGAAAAGCAAGTGTTAATCATCGATGAATTAGTTTCTCTTTGTAAATTTAAGTTCAGCGTTGATTGAAAGCAAGTCTTAGTATTGTACGTTGGATTCTCTTTGTAATTTAAGTTCTTTTTTGGATATTGATTGAAAGCAAGTACTGTCATGATGAATTGGTTTCTCTTTTGTTCTTCTAAGTTAACGTGGGTGATTGAAAGCAAGTCTTAGTCCTTGATGTGGTGTTTTCTTTTTGTAATTTAAGTTCTTTTTGAATCTTGATTCAAGATAAGTCTTAATGTGAAGTAGATTGGTTTCCTCTTTGCCTAGTTATTTTGAGAGAATGATTGGAAGCAAGTCTTAATCCTTGATGGTGGTTTCTCTTTGTTTTTAAGTTCTTTGTGAAGTTAGTTGAAAGCTCAAATGGAGTCCTTGCAATAAATTAGTTTCTCTTTGTTAAATTCAGTTCTTTTTGGATAAGCCCAGTTGAAAGCGAAAGTCTTAATCCTTGTGTGGTAATTAGTTTCTCTTTGTAATTCTTAAGTACTTTTGGACCATTAGTTGAAAGCAAGTCTTGAGTCCTTAGCGAATTGGTTTCTCTTTGTGATAATTTAAGTTCTTTTGGATATTGATTGAAATCTGAAGTCTTAATCCATGATGAATTGGTTCTATCTTGCTCTTTAGTTTCTTTAGGATAGTGATTGAAAACTGATGTAGTAAATTAATGAATTAGTTTCTTTTTGTATTCTAAGTTCTTTTGGATATTGATTAGATAGCAACTCCTTTTATCCTTGATGAATTAGTTTCTACTGACCTTCTGGTTATTTAAGAGAATGATTGGAAACAAATCCTAATCCTTGATAGGAGTGGATTTCTCTTTGTGTTTAAGTACTTTTGGCTAGTTGATTGAAAAGCAAGTCTAAATCGCTTGATGGTGGATTTCTCTTTGTAATTTAAGTTCTTTTGGATATTGATTGAAAGCGAGTCTTGTCCTTAAGTAGATGGTTTCTCTTTGTTCTTTAAGTTCTTTTGGCTGTTGATTGAAAGCAAGTCTTGATCCTTAATGAATTGGTTTCTTTTTGTAATTTAAGTTCTTTTGAATCTTGATTGAATACAAGTCTTAATCCTTTGATGAATTGGTTTTCTCTTTTTACTTTAGAATTCTTTTGAAGTAGTTGATTGAAAGCAAGTCTTGTCCTTGATGAATTGGTTTCTACCATTGTAATTTAAGTTCTTTTGGATTGATTAGGTTGAAATAAGTCTGAGTCATTCAATGAATTGGTTTCTCTTTGTAATTTAGAGGTCTTTTGGATATTGATTGAAAGCAAGTCTTAATCCTTGATGAATTGGTTTTCTCTTTTGTTCTTTAAATTAACTTTTGGCCAATTGATTAGAAAGCTGATCTTGAGTCCTTAGATGAATTGGTTTCTCTTTGTAATTTAAGTTCTTTTGGATGTTGAGTTGGAAGCAAGTCTTAATCTGGCTTGATGAATTGGTTTCTCTCTTCTAATTTAGAGATTCTTTTTGGCATATTAGTTGAAATGCAAGTCATAATCCTGTAACGATTACATTCTCTTTACAGCAATTTAAGTTCACTTGGATATTGAGTTGAAATGAATGCAACTCTTAGTCCTTAATGAATTGGTTTCTCTTTGTACTTTAAGTTCTTTTGGAAAATGATTGAAAGCAAGTCTTAATCCTTTGATGAATTGGTTTTATATTTGTTTTTAAGTTCTTTGTTGATGTGATTGAAAGCAGTCTTAAATTAATGAATGGGTGGTTTCTTTGTAATTTAAGTTCTTTTGTGGATATTATTGAATGCAAGTCTTGTCTCTTGATGAATTGGTTTCTCTTTGTTCCTTCCAAGTTCTTTTGGATGTTGATTGAAAGCAAGTCTTGAATCCTTAATGAATTAGGATTTCCACCCTCTTTTTGATTTAAGTTGTCTTTTGGATCTTGATTGAAATCATGAAGTCTTAATTCTTGATGAATTGGTTTCT
Source organism: Pterocarpus macrocarpus (assembly GCA_031439585.1). Taxonomy (NCBI): domain Eukaryota; kingdom Viridiplantae; phylum Streptophyta; class Magnoliopsida; order Fabales; family Fabaceae; genus Pterocarpus; species Pterocarpus macrocarpus. The sequence continues at coordinate 13,822 of JAVHNN010000401.1, forward strand.
CTTTGTTAATTTAAGTTCTTTTTGGATATTGATTGAAAGCAAGTCTTAATCCTTAGCAGATTGGTTTCTCTTTTGTAATTTAAGTTACTTTTGGATATTGATTTGAAAAGCAAGTCTTAATCCTTGATGAATTGGTTTCTACTTTGTGATTTAAGTTCTTTTGGATATTAGTTACTTGATTGAAAGCAAGTCTTAATCCTTGATGAATTGGTTTCTCTTTGTTCTTTAAGTTCTTTTGGAGAATGACGATTGGAAGGAAGTCTTAATCCTTGATGAATTGGTTTCTTTTTGTAATTTAAGTTCTTTCACCTGGATAGTTGATTGAAAGCAGATCTTAGTCCTTGATGAATTGGTTTCTCTTTGTAATTTAAGTTCTTTTGGATATTGATTGAAAACAAGTCTTAATCCTTGATAAAGCACTTGGTGGATTTCTTTGTAGATTTAAGTTCTTTTGGATATTGATTGAAAGCAAGTCTCAATCACTTGATGAATTGGTTTGACTTCTGTTGTAACCTTTAAGTTCTTTTGGCCATTGATTGAAAGCAGATATGAAGTGTTTAATAGATTAATTTCTTTTAATTAAAGTTCTTTTGGATGAGACTATGATAAGTCTTAATCCTTGATGAATTGGTTTCTCTTTGTAATTTAAGTTCTTTTGGATATTGATTGACTTAGCTAAGTCTTAATCCTTGATGAATTAGTTTCTCTTTGTTTTTAAGTTCTTTTGTGATTAGTTAAATGATCTAGTCATGACAGATTGGTTCTTTGTAATTTAAGTTAACGGATATTGATTGAAAGCAAGTCTTTAATCCTTGATGAATTGGTTTCTCTTTGTTCTTTAAGTTCTTTTGGACTGCGTTAGATATGAAAGCAAGTAAAATCTTCTTAATGAATTGGTTTCTTTTTGTAATTGTTAAGTTCTTTTGGATATTGATTGAAAGCAAGTCTTAATCCTTGATGAATTGGTTTCTCTTTGTAAACTTCAGTTCTTTTGGAGATTGAGTTGTGGGAAACGCAAGTACTAATCCTTGATGAATTGGTTTCTCTTTGTAATTTAAGTTCTTTTGTTGAGATTAGAAGTTGGAGAAGCAAGTGGTCTTAATCTGTTGATGAATTGGTTTCTCTTTCTAATTTAAGTTCTTTTGGATATGTGATTAGAAAGCAGAGTCTTAATCCTTGACTGAATTTGGTTTCTCTTTGTTCTTTAAGTTCTTATTTACGTTGATTGAAATGACAAGTCTTAGTCCTTAATGTAATTGGTTTCTTTTTGTACATTTAAGTTCTTTTGGATGTCAGTTAGATATAGTCTGTCATTGATGAATTAGTTCTCTTTGTTATTTGGAACTGCAGCATTGATTGAAAGCATGAGAATCTTAGTCCTTAATGAATTGGTTTACTTTAGCATTTAAGTTCTTTTGGATGTGGATTGAATACAAGTCTTCATCCTTGATGAATTGGGTTTCTATGCTTTGTAATTGCTAAGATTCTTTGGAAATTGATTGAAAGCAAGTCTTTAATCCTTCAATGAATTGGTTTCTCTTTGTTTATTTAAGTTTCTTTTAGTAAATTTGAGTTGAAAGCAAGTCTTAGTCATTAAGTGAATTGGTTTCTCTTTTGCAATTTAATTCTTTTGGATCATTGATTGAAAGTATGATCTGAATCCTTGATGGAATTGGGTTTCTCTTTGTTCTTTAAGTTCTTTTGGACCCCATTGATTAAAGCAAGTCTTAGTCCTTGATGAACTAGTTTCTTTTGTAATTTAAGTTCTTTTGGATATTGATTGAATGCAAGTCTTAATCCCCTTGATGAGTTGGTTTCCTCTTGTTCTTTAAGTTCTTTTGGAGATTGATTGAAAGCCAAAGTACTTAATCCTTGATGGAATTGGTTTTTCTTTGTAATTTCTTTAAGATTCTTTTGGCCATTGATTGAAAGCAAGTCTTAATCCTTTGATGAATTGGTTTCTCTTTGTAGTTTTTAGTTCTTTTGGAGGGAGATTGATTGAAAGCAAAGTCTTAATCCTTGATGAATTGGTTTCTCTTTGATATACTTAAGTTCTTTTGGATATTGATTGGAAAAGCAAAGTGATTGCTTAATATTGTCGAATTGGTTTCTCTTTGCTTAATTTAAGTTCTTTTGGATATTGATTGAAAAGCTTAAGTGTTAATCCTTGATGAATTGGACAATTCCCTTTGTCCTTTAAGTTCTTTTGGAGATTGATTGAAAGCAAGTGCTTAATCCTTGATGAATTAAGTTTCTCTTTGTTCTTTAAGTTCTTTTGGATATTGATTGAAATGCAAGTCTTAATCTATTTGATGAATTGGTTTCTCTTTGAATTCTTTAAAGTTCTTTTGGACATTGATTGAAAACAAGTCTTAATCTTGATGATTATGGTTTCTCTTTGTAATTTAAGTTCTTTGCTGGATATTGATTTGAATGCAAGTCTTAATCCTATGAGTGAATTGGTTTCTCTCTTTGTAATTTTAAGTTCTTTTGGATATTGATTGAAAGCAAGTCTTAATCCCCTTGATCAGATTACGTTCCCTTTGACTGGATCTTTGGATTGGTTGAAACCGTCTTAAATATTAATGAATTGGTTTCTCTTTGTTTTTTTAAAGTTCTTTTTGGATATTGATTGAAAGCTCAAGTCTTAATCCTTAATGAATTGGTTTCTCTTTGTAATTTAAGATTCTTTTGGATATTGATTGAAAGCAAGTCTTAATCCTTGATGAATTGGTTTCTAACTTTATTCTTTAAGTTCTTTTGTGCCACATTGATTTAAAGCAAGTGCTTTTAGTCTTAATGAATTGGTTCACTCTTTGTACTTTAAGTTCTTTTTTGAAAATTGATTGAAAAGCAAGTCTTAATCCTTGATGACTTGGTTTCTCTTTGACCTTTATAGTTCTTTTAAGGAAGATTGATTAGAAATGCAAGTCTTAAAATCCTTGATGAATTGGTTCAATTGGATTCTCTTGGATGTGGTTAATAATTCTTGTCAACTGATGAATTGGTTTGTGCTTTGGTTCTTTTGGAGATTGATTGAAAGCAAGTCTTATATCGTTGTGGATTGGTTTCTCTTTGTAATTTAAGATTCTTTTGGATATTGATTGAAAGCAAGTCTTGTCGTGATGAATTGGACTTCTCTTTGTTATTTAAGATTAAACTTTATTGCATATTCGTTCAAAAAAGTCTTAGTACATCCTTGATGAATTGATTTCTTTTTGTGATTTAAGTTCTTTTGGATATTGATTGGAATGCAAATTGTCTTAATCCTTTGATGAATTGGTTTTCTCTTTGTTCTTTATAGTTCTTTTGGATGTTGATTGAAAAGCAAAGTCTTAGTCCTAATGATTGATTTCACAGACTGGTTTCTTTTACTTGAAATAATTTAGATAGTTCTTAATCGTGACCGTTGGTTTTCTTTTGTTAGTTATTTGGATAATTGATTGAATGCACAGTCTTAATCATGTGATGAATTGGTTTCTCTTTGTGCTTTAAGTTCCTGGAGATAACGATTGAAAGCAAGTCTTATCTAATCACAGTTGATGAATTGGTTAGTTCTCTTTGTTTTTAGGATTCTTTTGGCAGTTGCATTTAAGCCAGTCTTAATCCTTAACTAATTGAGTTTCTCTTTGTAATTAAAGTTAACTTTTGGATATTGATTGAAGCGAAAGTCTATTGTACCATCCTTGAGTGAATTAGTTTCTACCTTTGTTCTTTAAGTTAACTTTGTGAAATTGATTGGAAGCAAGTCTTAGTCCTTAATGAATGGGTGGTTTCTCTTTGTTCTTTAAGTTCTTTTGTGAATCTGAGATTGAAAGCAAGATCTTAGTCACTTGATAGATTGGTTTCTCTTTGTGATTTAGGATTCTTTTGGATATTGATTAGATATGAAGTCTTGAATCCTTGATGGATTGGTTTCTCTTTGTTATTTTTAAGTTCTTTTATTGTTCAATTGATTGAAAGCAAGTACTTGAAATTCCTTGCAATAATTGGTTTCTCTTTGTAATTTAAGTTCTTTTTGGATTATTGATTGAAAAGCAAGTCTTAATCAATGATGAATTGGTTTTCTCTTTTTGTTTCATAAAGTTCTTTTTGATATTGATTGGAAAGCAAGTCTTAATCCTTGATATATTGGTTTCTCTTTGTGAGTTAAGTTCTTTTGGATATTGATTGAAATCACGAAATTCTTGTCCTTGATGAATTGGTTTCTCTTTTGTAATTTAAGTTCTTTTGGCGAATATTGATTAGATAGCGAAGTCTTGAAATTTCGTTTGATGAATTGGTTTCTCTTTTTGTAATTTAAGTTCTTTTTGGATATTGATTGAATAACTCAGTCTTCAATCCTTGATGAATTGGTTTCTCATTTGACCTTTAAGTTCTTTGGAGATTGATTGGAAGCAAGTCTTAATCCTTAATGAATTGGTTTCTCTTTTTGTAATTTAAAGTTCTTTTGGATGTGTGAGTTGAGATACAAGTCTTAATCCTTGATGACATTGGTTTCTCTTTGCAATTTCTAAGTTCTTTTTGGAGATTGATTGAAAGCTGAAGTCTTAATCGGCAGTGAATTAGGTTTAACATGCTTTGTTTTTTTAAGTTCTTTTGTTCCATTGAGGTTGAAAGCAAGTGCAATCACCATAATGAATTGGTTTCTCTTCTTTGTTCTTTAAGATTCTTTTGGATTTAGCCCATTGGAAAGCAAGTACTTTGCTCTTTGATGAATGGGTGGTTTCTCTTTGTTCCTTTAAGTTCATTGGATATTAGAGATTGAGAAGCAAGTCCTTAATCCTTGATGACTTGGTTTCTCTTTGTAATTTAAGTTCTTTTGGATATTGATTGAAAGCAAATTGCTTAATCCTTGATGAATTGGTTTCTCTTTTGTAATTTAAATTCTTTTGGATATTGATTGAAAGCAAGTCTTGAATCCTTGATGAATTGGTTTCTCTTTGTGCTTCTAAGTTCTTTTGGATATTGATTGAAAGCAAGTCTTAATCCTTGATGACTTGGTTCTCTTTGTCATTCTAAGTTCTTTTGGAGATTGATTGGAAAGCAAGTCTTAGTCCTCAATGAATTGGGTTCTTTTTGTAGTTTAAGTTCTTTTGGCCATTGATTGAAAGTAAGTCTTGATCTTGTCTATTTAGTGAATTGGTTTCTCTTTGTTCTTTCAGATTCTTTGTGGTAATATTGATTGAAAGCAAGTCTGTAATCCTTATGATGAATTGGATTTCTCTTTGTTCGTTAAGTTCTTTTGGTAATTTAGTTGAAAGCCAAGTCTTAGTTACTTGGCAATGAATTGGTTTCTCTTTTGTTCTTTACAGGATTCTTTTGGATATTGATTGAAAGCATAGTCTTAATCCTTGATGAATTGGTTTCTTTTTGTAATTTAAGATTCTTTTGTGATATTGATTGAAAGCAAGTGCTTGAGTATTGTTGAATTAGTTTCTTTTCTGTGATTTAAGTTCTTTTGGATATTGATTGATATGCAAGTCTTAATCCTTGATGAATTGGTTTCTCTTTGTTATTTTAAGTTCTTTTAGTAGATTGATTGAAGAAAAGCAAGTCTTGAATGTTTTAATGAATTGGTTTCTCTTTGTAATTTAAGTTAACTTTGGATATTGATTGAAAGTCAAGTCTTAATCCTTGATGGAGTTGGTTTCTCTTTGTAATTTAAGTTTCTTTTTGGATATTGATTGAAAGCAAGTCTTAATCCTTTTGATGAATTGGTTTCTCTTTGTTCTTTAAGTTCTTTTGGCCGTTGATTGAAAGCAAGTCTGTAAGGTCACCAAATGAATTGGTTTCTTTTTGTAATTTAAGTTCTTTTGGATATTGATTGAATGCAAGTCGTAATCCTTGATGAGTTGGTTTCTCTTTGACCTTTCAGTTCTTTTGGAGATTGATTGGAAGCAAGTCTTAATCCTTTTGAGTGAATTGGTTTCTTCTTTGTAATTTAAGTTCTTTTGGATATTGATTGCGAAAGCAAGTCTTAATCCTTTGATATGAATTTGGTTTCTCTTTGTAACATTTAGTTCTTTTGGATTTATTGATTGAAAGTAAGTCTTAATCACTCTGATGAATTTTGGGTTTCTCTTTGACCTTTAAGTTCCTTTGAGAGGTTGATTGAAAGCAAGTCTTAGAAATCCTTAATGAATTGGTTTCCTTTTTGTAATTTAAGTTCTTTTGGATATTGATTAGAAAGCAAGTCTTTGAAATCCTTTGATGAATTGGTTTCTCTTTGCACTTTAGCCAGTTCTTTTGGAGATTGATTGGAAGCAAGTCTCTTAATCGCCAGTTAATGAGTTCTCTTTGTTTCTGGATTCTTTTTGTGCATTAATTAGCTCGTGCATCTATAAGATTGTTTCTTTTTAGTTCATGATATTGATTGAAAGCAAGTCTTAATCCTTGATGAACTTGGTTTCTCTTTGTAACCTTTACAAGTTCTTTGGATATTGATTGAAAGCAAGTCTTAATCCTTGATGAATTGGTTTCTCTTTGTAATTTAAGTTCTTTTTGGATATTGATTGAAAGCCAGTCTTAACTCCTTGATGAATTGGTTTCTCTTTGTAATTTAAGTTCTTTTGGATATTGATTGCTGTAGAAGCAAGTCTCAATCCTTGATGAATTGGTTTCTCTTTGCACTTTAAGTTCTTTTGGATAATGATTAAAAGCAAGTCTTAGTCCTTAATGAATTGGTTTCTCTCTTTGTTCTTTAGGAATTCTTTTTGGCCATTGATTTAGAAAGCAGAAGTCTTAGTCCTTAATGAATTGGTTTCTTTTATGTAATTTAAGTTCTTTTTGGATATTGATTGAGATGCAAGTCTTAATCCTTGATGATTGGTTTTCTCTTTGTTCTTTATAGTTCTTTTGTACATTGATTGGAAGCAAGTCTTGAATACCTTTGATAGAATTGGTTTCATCTTTGTAATTTAAGTTTCCTTTTGAGAGAATTGATTGAAAGCAAGTCTTAAGTCCTTAATGAATTGGTTTCTCTTTTTGTAATTTAGAGTTCTTTTTGGATAATGATTGAGAAAGCAAGTATTAATCCTTGATGAATTGGTTTCTCATATCTAACTAGTTCTTTTGGAAATTAATGATTGAAAGCAAGTCTTAATCCTTGATGACTTGGTTTATCTCTTTGTAATTTGTAGGATTCTTTTGGATATTGATTGAAAGCAAGTATTAATCCTTGATGAATTGGTGTTCTTCTTTGTAATTTAAGTTCTTTGGATATTGATTGAAAGCAAGTCTTAATCCTTGATGAATTGGTTTCTCTTTACAATTTAAGTTCTTTCAGATTTGGAGGAGTAGTTATTGAAGTAGCAAGTCTTAATCCTTTGATGAATTGGTTTCTCTTTGTTCTTTAAGTTTATCTTTTTGGAGATTGATTGCAAAGCAAGTCTTAATCCATAATGAATTGGTTTCTTTTTAGTAATTTAAGTTCTTTTGGATATTAATTGAATGCAAGTCCTTGTCCTTGGTGGATTGGTTCTCTCTTTGTAATCTTTAGTTCTTGTGGCCCATTAATTGAAAGCAAGTCGTAATCCTTGATGAATTGGTTTCTCTTTGTAATTTAAGTTCTTCTAGATATTGATTGAATGCAAGTCTTAATCTGTGATGAATTGGTTTCTCTACTGTACCTTCTGTTCTTTTGGAGATTGATTGAATGCAAGCCATACTCCTTGATGAATTGGTTCCTCTTTGTAATTTGAGTTCTTTTTAGCGATATAGTTCTGAAAGCAATTCTTAGATCTATAATGAATTGGTTTCTCTTTTGTAATTTGAGTTCTTTTGGATGTTGATTGAAAGCATGTTTCTGTCCTTGATGAATTAGTTTCTCTTAATGTACTTTCAGCTCCCTTGGATATTGATTGAAAAGCAAGTCTTAATCCTTTGATGACTTTTGGTTTCTCTTGTGCTGATTCTCTTTTGGAGATTGATTGAAAGCAAGTATTAATTCTTAATAGATTGTGGATTCTCTTTGTAATTTAAGTTCTTTTGGATATTAGTTAGATAGCAAGTCTCTTAATCCTTGGTGAATTGGTTTCTCTTTGTTCTTTAAGTTCTTTTGGCCATTGATTGAAAGCAGGTCTTAGTCCTTAATGGTGGTTTCTCTTTGTACTTTAAGTTACCCAGATATTGAGTTAAAGCGAGTCTTAATCCTTGATGACTTAGTTTATCTTTGTAACATAAGTTCTTTTGGAAATTGATTTGAAGCAAATGCGATATTAATCCTTGATGAATTAGACTCTCTTTGTAATTTAGGATCTTTTGGATATTGATTGAAAGCAAGTCTTAAGTATGATGAATTAGTTGCTCTTTGTTATTGTAGTTCTTTTGGATTCAGTTCAGTGAAAGCAAGTCTGCATCCTTAATAGATTGGATTTCTTTTTGTGAAATTCTTCTTTTGGATATTGATTGAAAGCAAAGTGTTAATCCTTGATGAATTAGTTTCTCTTTGTTCTTGTGATTCTTTTGGATATTGTATTATTTGAAATCAAGTATTAGTCCTTAATGAATTGGTTTCTTTTTGTGATTTAAGTTCTTTTGGATATTGATTGAATGCAAGTCTTAATCCTTGATGAATTGGTTTCTCTTTGCACTTTAAGTTCTTTTGGAGAATGATTGGAAGGAAGTCTTAATCCTTGATGAATTGGTTTGTTTTTGTTCTTTAAGTTCTTTTCGCCATTGATTGAATGCAAGTCTTAGTCCTTAATGAATTGGTTTCTTTTTGTAATTTAAGTTCTTTTGGATATTTATTGAATGCAAGTTTTAATCCTTGATAAATTGGTTTCTCTTTGTGCTTTAAATCATGGATATTGATTGAAAGCAAGTCTTAATCCTTGATGACTTGGTTTCTCTTTATTCTTGGACTCTTTTTGGATTCAGATTGGAAGCTAGGAGTGTAATCCTTAATGGTGGTTTCTCTTTGTAATTTAAGTTCTTTTAAGTTAATGATTGGATACAAGTACCAATCCTTGATGAATTGGTTTGTTTTTGTAGTTTAAGTTCTTTTCGCCATTGATTGAATGCAAGTCTTAGTCCTTAATGAATTGGTTTCTTTTTGTAATTTAAGTTCTTTTGGATATTGATTGAAATCAAGTCTTAATCCTTGATGAATTGGTTTCTCTTTGTACCTTCGGATCTTTTGGGAGATTGATTTAGAAAGCAAGTCTTAATCCTTGATGAATAGATTGTTTCTTTGTAATTTAAGTTCTTTTGGAGATTAGTTGAAAGCAAGTCTTAATCCTTGATGAATTGGTTTCTCTTCCTAATTTAAGTTCTTTTGGATATTGATTGAATGCAAGTGTAATGGTTCATTCTATTTAATTTCTCTTTGTAATTTCAGTTCTTTAGGATGTGATTGAAAGCAAGTAGTAGTCCTTAATGAATTTGTTTCTCTTTGTTCATTAAGTTCTTTTGGATTAGATGATTGAAAGCAAGTGTTAAGTAATGAATTGAGTTTCTCTTTGTAATTTAAGTTCTTTTGGATATTGATTGAATGCAGAGTCTGAATCCATGATGAATTGGACTCTCCTTCCATTCCTTTCTTAAAGATTCTTTTTAGTGATAAAGTTTTAGATTGAAAGCGAAGTCATTAAATCCATAAAGCGAATTTATTTCCTCTTACTATTTAAAATTTAAGATTTCTTGGCCACATTGAGTTAAGAAAGCATAGTCTTAGTCCTTGATGAATTGGTTTCTTTTTGTAATTTAAGTTCTTTTGGATATTAGTTGAATACAAGTCTTAATCCTTGATGAGTTCGTTTCTCTTTGTTCTTTAAGTTCTTTTGGATTTAGATTTGAAAGCAAGTCTTTAGTCCTTAATGAATTCGTTCTTCTTTATCATTTAAGTTCTTACTGATATTGATTCGGATGTCTAAGTATTAATCCTTTGATGAGTTGGTTTCCTCTTCGTAATGCTACTTCTTTTTGATATTTAGTTGAATAAATCTTAATCCTTGATGAATTGGTTTTTTCTTTGTAATTTACAGTTGTTTTGAGCATTGATTGAAAGCAAGTCTGAGTCCTTAATGAATTGGTTTCTCTTTGGACTAAGTTCTTTTGGATTTATTGATTGAAAGCGAAAATGTGTCAGCCTTGATGGTGCGTTTCTCTTTGTAACTGAGTTCGTGGAGATTGGTTGGAAAGCGAGTGCTGGTCGCTGTATCGTTAGTTTCTCTTTGTGAAATTCTAAATCACGGATATTGATTGATAGCAAGTGTTAATCGGCCCATGATGAATTGGTTTCTCTTTATAAATCTTGAGTTCTTTTTGGAGATCAGTTGGAAGCCAGTGTTGTCCTTGATGAATTTGTTTCTCTTTGTTCTTTAAGTTCTTTTGGCCATTAAATCAGAAAGCAAGTCTTAATGTGATGTATTGGTGGTTTCTTTTTGTACTTTAAGTTCCTTTGGAAATTGATTGAGAAAGCAAATTAATCCATGATGACTTGGTTTCTCTTTGTACCTTCAGTTCTTTTGGAGATTGATTGAAATAAGTCTTAATCAGCTTAATGAATTAGTTTCTCTTTGTAATTTAAGTTAACTGGATATTAGATTGAAAGCAAGTCGATAATCCTTGATGAATTGGTTTCTCTTTGTCATTTAAGATTCTTTTGGATATTGATTGGAAGCAACTCTTGAATATTAATACGTTAGTTTCCTTTTGTGTTAAGTTCTTTTTTGGATATTGATTGAAAGCAAGTATTAATCCTTGATGGTGGTTTCTCCTTTGTTCTTCGTGTTCATTTTGGGATATTCATTGAAAGCAAGTATTGATCCTTAATGGGTTGGTTTCTCTTTATGATTTAAGTTCTTTTTGGATATTGATTGAATGCAAGTCTTAATCTTTGATGGTTTGGTTTCTCTTTGTAATTTAAGTTCTTTTGGATATTGATTGAAAGCAAGTCTTAATCCTTGATGAATTGGTTTCTCTTTGTAATTTAAGTTCTTTTGGATATTGATTGAAAGCAAGTCTTAATCCTTGATGAATTGGTTTCTCTTTGTAATTTAAGTTCTTTTGGATATTGATTGAAAGCAAGTCTTAATCCTTGATGAATTGGTTTCTCTTTGTAATTTAAGTTCTTTTGGATATTGATTGAAAGCAAGTCTTAATCCTTGATGAATTGGTTTCTCTTTGTAATTTAAGTTCTTTTGGATATTGATTGAAAGCAAGTCTTAATCCTTGATGAATTGGTTTCTCTTTGTAATTTAAGTTCTTTTGGATATTGATTGAAAGCAAGTCTTAATCCTTGATGAATTGGTTTCTCTTTGTAATTTAAGTTCTTTTGGATATTGATTGAAAGCAAGTCTTAATCCTTGATGAATTGGTTTCTCTTTGTAATTTAAGTTCTTTTGGATATTGATTGAAAGCAAGTCTTAATCCTTGATGAATTGGTTTCTCTTTGTAATTTAAGTTCTTTTGGATATTGATTGAAAGCAAGTCTTAATCCTTGATGAATTGGTTTCTCTTTGTAATTTAAGTTCTTTTGGATATTGATTGAAAGCAAGTCTTAATCCTTGATGAATTGGTTTCTCTTTGTAATTTAAGTTCTTTTGGATATTGATTGAAAGCAAGTCTTAATCCTTGATGAATTGGTTTCTCTTTGTAATTTAAGTTCTTTTGGATATTGATTGAAAGCAAGTCTTAATCCTTGATGAATTGGTTTCTCTTTGTAATTTAAGTTCTTTTGGATATTGATTGAAAGCAAGTCTTAATCCTTGATGAATTGGTTTCTCTTTGTAATTTAAGTTCTTTTGGATATTGATTGAAAGCAAGTCTTAATCCTTGATGAATTGGTTTCTCTTTGTAATTTAAGTTCTTTTGGATATTGATTGAAAGCAAGTCTTAATCCTTGATGAATTGGTTTCTCTTTGTAATTTAAGTTCTTTTGGATATTGATTGAAAGCAAGTCTTAATCCTTGATGAATTGGTTTCTCTTTGTAATTTAAGTTCTTTTGGATATTGATTGAAAGCAAGTCTTAATCCTTGATGAATTGGTTTCTCTTTGTAATTTAAGTTCTTTTGGGATATTGATTGAAAGCAAGTCTTAATCCTTGATGAATTGGTTTCTCTTTGTAATTTAAGTTCTTTTGGATATTGATTGAAAGCAAGTCTTAATCCTTGATGAATTGGTTTCTCTTTGTAATTTAAGTTCTTTTGGATATTGATTGAAAGCAAGTCTTAATCCTTGATGAATTGGTTTCTCTTTGTAATTTAAGTTCTTTTGGATATTGATTGAAAGCAAGTCTTAATCCTTGATGAATTGGTTTCTCTTTGTAATTTAAGTTCTTTTGGATATTGATTGAAAGCAAGTCTTAATCCTTGATGAATTGGTTTCTCTTTGTAATTTAAGTTCTTTTGGATATTGATTGAAAGCAAGTCTTAATCCTTGATGAATTGGTTTCTCTTTGTAATTTAAGTTCTTTTGGATATTGATTGAAAGCAAGTCTTAATCCTTGATGAATTGGTTTCTCTTTGTAATTTAAGTTCTTTTGGATATTGATTGAAAGCAAGTCTTAATCCTTGATGAATTGGTTTCTCTTTGTAATTTAAGTTCTTTTGGATATTGATTGAAAGCAAGTCTTAATCCTTGATGAATTGGTTTCTCTTTGTAATTTAAGTTCTTTTGGATATTGATTGAAAGCAAGTCTTAATCCTTGATGAATTGGTTTCTCTTTGTAATTTAAGTTCTTTTGGATATTGATTGAAAGCAAGTCTTAATCCTTGATGAATTGGTTTCTCTTTGTAATTTAAGTTCTTTTGGATATTGATTGAAAGCAAGTCTTAATCCTTGATGAATTGGTTTCTCTTTGTAATTTAAGTTCTTTTGGATATTGATTGAAAGCAAGTCTTAATCCTTGATGAATTGGTTTCTCTTTGTAATTTAAGTTCTTTTGGATATTGATTGAAAGCAAGTCTTAATCCTTGATGAATTGGTTTCTCTTTGTAATTTAAGTTCTTTTGGATATTGATTGAAAGCAAGTCTTAATCCTTGATGAATTGGTTTCTCTTTGTAATTTAAGTTCTTTTGGATATTGATTGAAAGCAAGTCTTAATCCTTGATGAATTGGTTTCTCTTTGTAATTTAAGTTCTTTTGGATATTGATTGAAAGCAAGTCTTAATCCTTGATGAATTGGTTTCTCTTTGTAATTTAAGTTCTTTTGGATATTGATTGAAAGCAAGTCTTAATCCTTGATGAATTGGTTTCTCTTTGTAATTTAAGTTCTTTTGGATATTGATTGAAAGCAAGTCTTAATCCTTGATGAATTGGTTTCTCTTTGTAATTTAAGTTCTTTTGGATATTGATTGAAAGCAAGTCTTAATCCTTGATGAATTGGTTTCTCTTTGTAATTTAAGTTCTTTTGGATATTGATTGAAAGCAAGTCTTAATCCTTGATGAATTGGTTTCTCTTTGTAATTTAAGTTCTTTTGGATATTGATTGAAAGCAAGTCTTAATCCTTGATGAATTGGTTTCTCTTTGTAATTTAAGTTCTTTTGGATATTGATTGAAAGCAAGTCTTAATCCTTGATGAATTGGTTTCTCTTTGTAATTTAAGTTCTTTTGGATATTGATTGAAAGCAAGTCTTAATCCTTGATGAATTGGTTTCTCTTTGTAATTTAAGTTCTTTTGGATATTGATTGAAAGCAAGTCTTAATCCTTGATGAATTGGTTTCTCTTTGTAATTTAAGTTCTTTTGGATATTGATTGAAAGCAAGTCTTAATCCTTGATGAATTGGTTTCTCTTTGTAATTTAAGTTCTTTTGGATATTGATTGAAAGCAAGTCTTAATCCTTGATGAATTGGTTTCTCTTTGTAATTTAAGTTCTTTTGGATATTGATTGAAAGCAAGTCTTAATCCTTGATGAATTGGTTTCTCTTTGTAATTTAAGTTCTTTTGGATATTGATTGAAAGCAAGTCTTAATCCTTGATGAATTGGTTTCTCTTTGTAATTTAAGTTCTTTTGGATATTGATTGAAAGCAAGTCTTAATCCTTGATGAATTGGTTTCTCTTTGTAATTTAAGTTCTTTTGGATATTGATTGAAAGCAAGTCTTAATCCTTGATGAATTGGTTTCTCTTTGTAATTTAAGTTCTTTTGGATATTGATTGAAAGCAAGTCTTAATCCTTGATGAATTGGTTTCTCTTTGTAATTTAAGTTCTTTTGGATATTGATTGAAAGCAAGTCTTAATCCTTGATGAATTGGTTTCTCTTTGTAATTTAAGTTCTTTTGGATATTGATTGAAAGCAAGTCTTAATCCTTGATGAATTGGTTTCTCTTTGTAATTTAAGTTCTTTTGGATATTGATTGAAAGCAAGTCTTAATCCTTGATGAATTGGTTTCTCTTTGTAATTTAAGTTCTTTTGGATATTGATTGAAAGCAAGTCTTAATCCTTGATGAATTGGTTTCTCTTTGTAATTTAAGTTCTTTTGGATATTGATTGAAAGCAAGTCTTAATCCTTGATGAATTGGTTTCTCTTTGTAATTTAAGTTCTTTTGGATATTGATTGAAAGCAAGTCTTAATCCTTGATGAATTGGTTTCTCTTTGTAATTTAAGTTCTTTTGGATATTGATTGAAAGCAAGTCTTAATCCTTGATGAATTGGTTTCTCTTTGTAATTTAAGTTCTTTTGGATATTGATTGAAAGCAAGTCTTAATCCTTGATGAATTGGTTTCTCTTTGTAATTTAAGTTCTTTTGGATATTGATTGAAAGCAAGTCTTAATCCTTGATGAATTGGTTTCTCTTTGTAATTTAAGTTCTTTTGGATATTGATTGAAAGCAAGTCTTAATCCTTGATGAATTGGTTTCTCTTTGTAATTTAAGTTCTTTTGGATATTGATTGAAAGCAAGTCTTAATCCTTGATGAATTGGTTTCTCTTTGTAATTTAAGTTCTTTTGGATATTGATTGAAAGCAAGTCTTAATCCTTGATGAATTGGTTTCTCTTTGTAATTTAAGTTCTTTTGGATATTGATTGAAAGCAAGTCTTAATCCTTGATGAATTGGTTTCTCTTTGTAATTTAAGTTCTTTTGGATATTGATTGAAAGCAAGTCTTAATCCTTGATGAATTGGTTTCTCTTTGTAATTTAAGTTCTTTTGGATATTGATTGAAAGCAAGTCTTAATCCTTGATGAATTGGTTTCTCTTTGTAATTTAAGTTCTTTTGGATATTGATTGAAAGCAAGTCTTAATCCTTGATGAATTGGTTTCTCTTTGTAATTTAAGTTCTTTTGGATATTGATTGAAAGCAAGTCTTAATCCTTGATGAATTGGTTTCTCTTTGTATTTAAGTTCTTTTGGATATTGATTGAAAGCAAGTCTTAATCCTTGATGAATTGGTTTCTCTTTGTAATTTAAGTTCTTTTGGATATTGATTGAAAGCAAGTCTTAATCCTTGATGAATTGGTTTCTCTTTGTAATTTAAGTTCTTTTGGATATTGATTGAAAGCAAGTCTTAATCCTTGATGAATTGGTTTCTCTTTGTAATTTAAGTTCTTTTGGATATTGATTGAAAGCAAGTCTTAATCCTTGATGAATTGGTTTCTCTTTGTAATTTAAGTTCTTTTGGATATTGATTGAAAGCAAGTCTTAATCCTTGATGAATTGGTTTCTCTTTGTAATTTAAGTTCTTTTGGATATTGATTGAAAGCAAGTCTTAATCCTTGATGAATTGGTTTCTCTTTGTAATTTAAGTTCTTTTGGATATTGATTGAAAGCAAGTCTTAATCCTTGATGAATTGGTTTCTCTTTGTAATTTAAGTTCTTTTGGATATTGATTGAAAGCAAGTCTTAATCCTTGATGAATTGGTTTCTCTTTGTAATTTAAGTTCTTTTGGATATTGATTGAAAGCAAGTCTTAATCCTTGATGAATTGGTTTCTCTTTGTAATTTAAGTTCTTTTGGATATTGATTGAAAGCAAGTCTTAATCCTTGATGAATTGGTTTCTCTTTGTAATTTAAGTTCTTTTGGATATTGATTGAAAGCAAGTCTTAATCCTTGATGAATTGGTTTCTCTTTGTAATTTAAGTTCTTTTGGATATTGATTGAAAGCAAGTCTTAATCCTTGATGAATTGGTTTCTCTTTGTAATTTAAGTTCTTTTGGATATTGATTGAAAGCAAGTCTTAATCCTTGATGAATTGGTTTCTCTTTGTAATTTAAGTTCTTTTGGATATTGATTGAAAGCAAGTCTTAATCCTTGATGAATTGGTTTCTCTTTGTAATTTAAGTTCTTTTGGATATTGATTGAAAGCAAGTCTTAATCCTTGATGAATTGGTTTCTCTTTGTAATTTAAGTTCTTTTGGATATTGATTGAAAGCAAGTCTTAATCCTTGATGAATTGGTTTCTCTTTGTAATTTAAGTTCTTTTGGATATTGATTGAAAGCAAGTCTTAATCCTTGATGAATTGGTTTCTCTTTGTAATTTAAGTTCTTTTGGATATTGATTGAAAGCAAGTCTTAATCCTTGATGAATTGGTTTCTCTTTGTAATTTAAGTTCTTTTGGATATTGATTGAAAGCAAGTCTTAATCCTTGATGAATTGGTTTCTCTTTGTAATTTAAGTTCTTTTGGATATTGATTGAAAGCAAGTCTTAATCCTTGATGAATTGGTTTCTCTTTGTAATTTAAGTTCTTTTGGATATTGATTGAAAGCAAGTCTTAATCCTTGATGAATTGGTTTCTCTTTGTAATTTAAGTTCTTTTGGATATTGATTGAAAGCAAGTCTTAATCCTTGATGAATTGGTTTCTCTTTGTAATTTAAGTTCTTTTGGATATTGATTGAAAGCAAGTCTTAATCCTTGATGAATTGGTTTCTCTTTGTAATTTAAGTTCTTTTGGATATTGATTGAAAGCAAGTCTTAATCCTTGATGAATTGGTTTCTCTTTGTAATTTAAGTTCTTTTGGATATTGATTGAAAGCAAGTCTTAATCCTTGATGAATTGGTTTCTCTTTGTAATTTAAGTTCTTTTGGATATTGATTGAAAGCAAGTCTTAATCCTTGATGAATTGGTTTCTCTTTGTAATTTAAGTTCTTTTGGATATTGATTGAAAGCAAGTCTTAATCCTTGATGAATTGGTTTCTCTTTGTAATTTAAGTTCTTTTGGATATTGATTGAAAGCAAGTCTTAATCCTTGATGAATTGGTTTCTCTTTGTAATTTAAGTTCTTTTGGATATTGATTGAAAGCAAGTCTTAATCCTTGATGAATTGGTTTCTCTTTGTAATTTAAGTTCTTTTGGATATTGATTGAAAGCAAGTCTTAATCCTTGATGAATTGGTTTCTCTTTGTAATTTAAGTTCTTTTGGATATTGATTGAAAGCAAGTCTTAATCCTTGATGAATTGGTTTCTCTTTGTAATTTAAGTTCTTTTGGATATTGATTGAAAGCAAGTCTTAATCCTTGATGAATTGGTTTCTCTTTGTAATTTAAGTTCTTTTGGATATTGATTGAAAGCAAGTCTTAATCCTTGATGAATTGGTTTCTCTTTGTAATTTAAGTTCTTTTGGATATTGATTGAAAGCAAGTCTTAATCCTTGATGAATTGGTTTCTCTTTGTAATTTAAGTTCTTTTGGATATTGATTGAAAGCAAGTCTTAATCCTTGATGAATTGGTTTCTCTTTGTAATTTAAGTTCTTTTGGATATTGATTGAAAGCAAGTCTTAATCCTTGATGAATTGGTTTCTCTTTGTAATTTAAGTTCTTTTGGATATTGATTGAAAGCAAGTCTTAATCCTTGATGAATTGGTTTCTCTTTGTAATTTAAGTTCTTTTGGATATTGATTGAAAGCAAGTCTTAATCCTTGATGAATTGGTTTCTCTTTGTAATTTAAGTTCTTTTGGATATTGATTGAAAGCAAGTCTTAATCCTTGATGAATTGGTTTCTCTTTGTAATTTAAGTTCTTTTGGATATTGATTGAAAGCAAGTCTTAATCCTTGATGAATTGGTTTCTCTTTGTAATTTAAGTTCTTTTGGATATTGATTGAAAGCAAGTCTTAATCCTTGATGAATTGGTTTCTCTTTGTAATTTAAGTTCTTTTGGATATTGATTGAAAGCAAGTCTTAATCCTTGATGAATTGGTTTCTCTTTGTAATTTAAGTTCTTTTGGATATTGATTGAAAGCAAGTCTTAATCCTTGATGAATTGGTTTCTCTTTGTAATTTAAGTTCTTTTGGATATTGATTGAAAGCAAGTCTTAATCCTTGATGAATTGGTTTCTCTTTGTAATTTAAGTTCTTTTGGATATTGATTGAAAGCAAGTCTTAATCCTTGATGAATTGGTTTCTCTTTGTAATTTAAGTTCTTTTGGATATTGATTGAAAGCAAGTCTTAATCCTTGATGAATTGGTTTCTCTTTGTAATTTAAGTTCTTTTGGATATTGATTGAAAGCAAGTCTTAATCCTTGATGAATTGGTTTCTCTTTGTAATTTAAGTTCTTTTGGATATTGATTGAAAGCAAGTCTTAATCCTTGATGAATTGGTTTCTCTTTGTAATTTAAGTTCTTTTGGATATTGATTGAAAGCAAGTCTTAATCCTTGATGAATTGGTTTCTCTTTGTAATTTAAGTTCTTTTGGATATTGATTGAAAGCAAGTCTTAATCCTTGATGAATTGGTTTCTCTTTGTAATTTAAGTTCTTTTGGATATTGATTGAAAGCAAGTCTTAATCCTTGATGAATTGGTTTCTCTTTGTAATTTAAGTTCTTTTGGATATTGATTGAAAGCAAGTCTTAATCCTTGATGAATTGGTTTCTCTTTGTAATTTAAGTTCTTTTGGATATTGATTGAAAGCAAGTCTTAATCCTTGATGAATTGGTTTCTCTTTGTAATTTAAGTTCTTTTGGATATTGATTGAAAGCAAGTCTTAATCCTTGATGAATTGGTTTCTCTTTGTAATTTAAGTTCTTTTGGATATTGATTGAAAGCAAGTCTTAATCCTTGATGAATTGGTTTCTCTTTGTAATTTAAGTTCTTTTGGATATTGATTGAAAGCAAGTCTTAATCCTTGATGAATTGGTTTCTCTTTGTAATTTAAGTTCTTTTGGATATTGATTGAAAGCAAGTCTTAATCCTTGATGAATTGGTTTCTCTTTGTAATTTAAGTTCTTTTGGATATTGATTGAAAGCAAGTCTTAATCCTTGATGAATTGGTTTCTCTTTGTAATTTAAGTTCTTTTGGATATTGATTGAAAGCAAGTCTTAATCCTTGATGAATTGGTTTCTCTTTGTAATTTAAGTTCTTTTGGATATTGATTGAAAGCAAGTCTTAATCCTTGATGAATTGGTTTCTCTTTGTAATTTAAGTTCTTTTGGATATTGATTGAAAGCAAGTCTTAATCCTTGATGAATTGGTTTCTCTTTGTAATTTAAGTTCTTTTGGATATTGATTGAAAGCAAGTCTTAATCCTTGATGAATTGGTTTCTCTTTGTAATTTAAGTTCTTTTGGATATTGATTGAAAGCAAGTCTTAATCCTTGATGAATTGGTTTCTCTTTGTAATTTAAGTTCTTTTGGATATTGATTGAAAGCAAGTCTTAATCCTTGATGAATTGGTTTCTCTTTGTAATTTAAGTTCTTTTGGATATTGATTGAAAGCAAGTCTTAATCCTTGATGAATTGGTTTCTCTTTGTAATTTAAGTTCTTTTGGATATTGATTGAAAGCAAGTCTTAATCCTTGATGAATTGGTTTCTCTTTGTAATTTAAGTTCTTTTGGATATTGATTGAAAGCAAGTCTTAATCCTTGATGAATTGGTTTCTCTTTGTAATTTAAGTTCTTTTGGATATTGATTGAAAGCAAGTCTTAATCCTTGATGAATTGGTTTCTCTTTGTAATTTAAGTTCTTTTGGATATTGATTGAAAGCAAGTCTTAATCCTTGATGAATTGGTTTCTCTTTGTAATTTAAGTTCTTTTGGATATTGATTGAAAGCAAGTCTTAATCCTTGATGAATTGGTTTCTCTTTGTAATTTAAGTTCTTTTGGATATTGATTGAAAGCAAGTCTTAATCCTTGATGAATTGGTTTCTCTTTGTAATTTAAGTTCTTTTGGATATTGATTGAAAGCAAGTCTTAATCCTTGATGAATTGGTTTCTCTTTGTAATTTAAGTTCTTTTGGATATTGATTGAAAGCAAGTCTTAATCCTTGATGAATTGGTTTCTCTTTGTAATTTAAGTTCTTTTGGATATTGATTGAAAGCAAGTCTTAATCCTTGATGAATTGGTTTCTCTTTGTAATTTAAGTTCTTTTGGATATTGATTGAAAGCAAGTCTTAATCCTTGATGAATTGGTTTCTCTTTGTAATTTAAGTTCTTTTGGATATTGATTGAAAGCAAGTCTTAATCCTTGATGAATTGGTTTCTCTTTGTAATTTAAGTTCTTTTGGATATTGATTGAAAGCAAGTCTTAATCCTTGATGAATTGGTTTCTCTTTGTAATTTAAGTTCTTTTGGATATTGATTGAAAGCAAGTCTTAATCCTTGATGAATTGGTTTCTCTTTGTAATTTAAGTTCTTTTGGATATTGATTGAAAGCAAGTCTTAGTCCTTGATGAATTGGTTTCTCTTTGTAAATTAAGTTCTTTTGGATATTGATTGAAAGCAAGTCTTAATCCTTGATGAATTGGTTTCTCTTTGTAATTTAAGTTCTTTTGGATATTGATTGAAAGCAAGTCTTAATCCTTGATGAATTGGTTTCTCTTTGTAATTTAAGTTCTTTTGGATATTGATTGAAAGCAAGTCTTAATCCTTGATGAATTGGTTTCTCTTTGTAATTTAAGTTCTTTTGGATATTGATTGAAAGCAAGTCTTAATCCTTGATGAATTGGTTTCTCTTTGTAATTTAAGTTCTTTTGGATATTGATTGAAAGCAAGTCTTAATCCTTGATGAATTGGTTTCTCTTTGTAATTTAAGTTCTTTTGGATATTGATTGAAAGCAAGTCTTAATCCTTGATGAATTGGTTTCTCTTTGTAATTTAAGTTCTTTTGGATATTGATTGAAAGCAAGTCTTAATCCTTGATGAATTGGTTTCTCTTTGTAATTTAAGTTCTTTTGGATATTGATTGAAAGCAAGTCTTAATCCTTGATGAATTGGTTTCTCTTTGTAATTTAAGTTCTTTTGGATATTGATTGAAAGCAAGTCTTAATCCTTGATGAATTGGTTTCTCTTTGTAATTTAAGTTCTTTTGGATATTGATTGAAAGCAAGTCTTAATCCTTGATGAATTGGTTTCTCTTTGTAATTTAAGTTCTTTTGGATATTGATTGAAAGCAAGTCTTAATCCTTGATGAATTGGTTTCTCTTTGTAATTTAAGTTCTTTTGGATATTGATTGAAAGCAAGTCTTAATCCTTGATGAATTGGTTTCTCTTTGTAATTTAAGTTCTTTTGGATATTGATTGAAAGCAAGTCTTAATCCTTGATGAATTGGTTTCTCTTTGTAATTTAAGTTCTTTTGGATATTGATTGAAAGCAAGTCTTAATCCTTGATGAATTGGTTTCTCTTTGTAATTTAAGTTCTTTTGGATATTGATTGAAAGCAAGTCTTAATCCTTGATGAATTGGTTTCTCTTTGTAATTTAAGTTCTTTTGGATATTGATTGAAAGCAAGTCTTAATCCTTGATGAATTGGTTTCTCTTTGTAATTTAAGTTCTTTTGGATATTGATTGAAAGCAAGTCTTAATCCTTGATGAATTGGTTTCTCTTTGTAATTTAAGTTCTTTTGGATATTGATTGAAAGCAAGTCTTAATCCTTGATGAATTGGTTTCTCTTTGTAATTTAAGTTCTTTTGGATATTGATTGAAAGCAAGTCTTAATCCTTGATGAATTGGTTTCTCTTTGTAATTTAAGTTCTTTTGGATATTGATTGAAAGCAAGTCTTAATCCTTGATGAATTGGTTTCTCTTTGTAATTTAAGTTCTTTTGGATATTGATTGAAAGCAAGTCTTAATCCTTGATGAATTGGTTTCTCTTTGTAATTTAAGTTCTTTTGGATATTGATTGAAAGCAAGTCTTAATCCTTGATGAATTGGTTTCTCTTTGTAATTTAAGTTCTTTTGGATATTGATTGAAAGCAAGTCTTAATCCTTGATGAATTGGTTTCTCTTTGTAATTTAAGTTCTTTTGGATATTGATTGAAAGCAAGTCTTAATCCTTGATGAATTGGTTTCTCTTTGTAATTTAAGTTCTTTTGGATATTGATTGAAAGCAAGTCTTAATCCTTGATGAATTGGTTTCTCTTTGTAATTTAAGTTCTTTTGGATATTGATTGAAAGCAAGTCTTAATCCTTGATGAATTGGTTTCTCTTTGTAATTTAAGTTCTTTTGGATATTGATTGAAAGCAAGTCTTAATCCTTGATGAATTGGTTTCTCTTTGTAATTTAAGTTCTTTTGGATATTGATTGAAAGCAAGTCTTAATCCTTGATGAATTGGTTTCTCTTTGTAATTTAAGTTCTTTTGGATATTGATTGAAAGCAAGTCTTAATCCTTGATGAATTGGTTTCTCTTTGTAATTTAAGTTCTTTTGGATATTGATTGAAAGCAAGTCTTAATCCTTGATGAATTGGTTTCTCTTTGTAATTTAAGTTCTTTTGGATATTGATTGAAAGCAAGTCTTAATCCTTGATGAATTGGTTTCTCTTTGTAATTTAAGTTCTTTTGGATATTGATTGAAAGCAAGTCTTAATCCTTGATGAATTGGTTTCTCTTTGTAATTTAAGTTCTTTTGGATATTGATTGAAAGCAAGTCTTAATCCTTGATGAATTGGTTTCTCTTTGTAATTTAAGTTCTTTTGGATATTGATTGAAAGCAAGTCTTAATCCTTGATGAATTGGTTTCTCTTTGTAATTTAAGTTCTTTTGGATATTGATTGAAAGCAAGTCTTAATCCTTGATGAATTGGTTTCTCTTTGTAATTTAAGTTCTTTTGGATATTGATTGAAAGCAAGTCTTAATCCTTGATGAATTGGTTTCTCTTTGTAATTTAAGTTCTTTTGGATATTGATTGAAAGCAAGTCTTAATCCTTGATGAATTGGTTTCTCTTTGTAATTTAAGTTCTTTTGGATATTGATTGAAAGCAAGTCTTAATCCTTGATGAATTGGTTTCTCTTTGTAATTTAAGTTCTTTTGGATATTGATTGAAAGCAAGTCTTAATCCTTGATGAATTGGTTTCTCTTTGTAATTTAAGTTCTTTTGGATATTGATTGAAAGCAAGTCTTAATCCTTGATGAATTGGTTTCTCTTTGTAATTTAAGTTCTTTTGGATATTGATTGAAAGCAAGTCTTAATCCTTGATGAATTGGTTTCTCTTTGTAATTTAAGTTCTTTTGGATATTGATTGAAAGCAAGTCTTAATCCTTGATGAATTGGTTTCTCTTTGTAATTTAAGTTCTTTTGGATATTGATTGAAAGCAAGTCTTAATCCTTGATGAATTGGTTTCTCTTTGTAATTTAAGTTCTTTTGGATATTGATTGAAAGCAAGTCTTAATCCTTGATGAATTGGTTTCTCTTTGTAATTTAAGTTCTTTTGGATATTGATTGAAAGCAAGTCTTAATCCTTGATGAATTGGTTTCTCTTTGTAATTTAAGTTCTTTTGGATATTGATTGAAAGCAAGTCTTAATCCTTGATGAATTGGTTTCTCTTTGTAATTTAAGTTCTTTTGGATATTGATTGAAAGCAAGTCTTAATCCTTGATGAATTGGTTTCTCTTTGTAATTTAAGTTCTTTTGGATATTGATTGAAAGCAAGTCTTAATCCTTGATGAATTGGTTTCTCTTTGTAATTTAAGTTCTTTTGGATATTGATTGAAAGCAAGTCTTAATCCTTGATGAATTGGTTTCTCTTTGTAATTTAAGTTCTTTTGGATATTGATTGAAAGCAAGTCTTAATCCTTGATGAATTGGTTTCTCTTTGTAATTTAAGTTCTTTTGGATATTGATTGAAAGCAAGTCTTAATCCTTGATGAATTGGTTTCTCTTTGTAATTTAAGTTCTTTTGGATATTGATTGAAAGCAAGTCTTAATCCTTGATGAATTGGTTTCTCTTTGTAATTTAAGTTCTTTTGGATATTGATTGAAAGCAAGTCTTAATCCTTGATGAATTGGTTTCTCTTTGTAATTTAAGTTCTTTTGGATATTGATTGAAAGCAAGTCTTAATCCTTGATGAATTGGTTTCTCTTTGTAATTTAAGTTCTTTTGGATATTGATTGAAAGCAAGTCTTAATCCTTGATGAATTGGTTTCTCTTTGTAATTTAAGTTCTTTTGGATATTGATTGAAAGCAAGTCTTAATCCTTGATGAATTGGTTTCTCTTTGTAATTTAAGTTCTTTTGGATATTGATTGAAAGCAAGTCTTAATCCTTGATGAATTGGTTTCTCTTTGTAATTTAAGTTCTTTTGGATATTGATTGAAAGCAAGTCTTAATCCTTGATGAATTGGTTTCTCTTTGTAATTTAAGTTCTTTTGGATATTGATTGAAAGCAAGTCTTAATCCTTGATGAATTGGTTTCTCTTTGTAATTTAAGTTCTTTTGGATATTGATTGAAAGCAAGTCTTAATCCTTGATGAATTGGTTTCTCTTTGTAATTTAAGTTCTTTTGGATATTGATTGAAAGCAAGTCTTAATCCTTGATGAATTGGTTTCTCTTTGTAATTTAAGTTCTTTTGGATATTGATTGAAAGCAAGTCTTAATCCTTGATGAATTGGTTTCTCTTTGTAATTTAAGTTCTTTTGGATATTGATTGAAAGCAAGTCTTAATCCTTGATGAATTGGTTTCTCTTTGTAATTTAAGTTCTTTTGGATATTGATTGAAAGCAAGTCTTAATCCTTGATGAATTGGTTTCTCTTTGTAATTTAAGTTCTTTTGGATATTGATTGAAAGCAAGTCTTAATCCTTGATGAATTGGTTTCTCTTTGTAATTTAAGTTCTTTTGGATATTGATTGAAAGCAAGTCTTAATCCTTGATGAATTGGTTTCTCTTTGTAATTTAAGTTCTTTTGGATATTGATTGAAAGCAAGTCTTAATCCTTGATGAATTGGTTTCTCTTTGTAATTTAAGTTCTTTTGGATATTGATTGAAAGCAAGTCTTAATCCTTGATGAATTGGTTTCTCTTTGTAATTTAAGTTCTTTTGGATATTGATTGAAAGCAAGTCTTAATCCTTGATGAATTGGTTTCTCTTTGTAATTTAAGTTCTTTTGGATATTGATTGAAAGCAAGTCTTAATCCTTGATGAATTGGTTTCTCTTTGTAATTTAAGTTCTTTTGGATATTGATTGAAAGCAAGTCTTAATCCTTGATGAATTGGTTTCTCTTTGTAATTTAAGTTCTTTTGGATATTGATTGAAAGCAAGTCTTAATCCTTGATGAATTGGTTTCTCTTTGTAATTTAAGTTCTTTTGGATATTGATTGAAAGCAAGTCTTAATCCTTGATGAATTGGTTTCTCTTTGTAATTTAAGTTCTTTTGGATATTGATTGAAAGCAAGTCTTAATCCTTGATGAATTGGTTTCTCTTTGTAATTTAAGTTCTTTTGGATATTGATTGAAAGCAAGTCTTAATCCTTGATGAATTGGTTTCTCTTTGTAATTTAAGTTCTTTTGGATATTGATTGAAAGCAAGTCTTAATCCTTGATGAATTGGTTTCTCTTTGTAATTTAAGTTCTTTTGGATATTGATTGAAAGCAAGTCTTAATCCTTGATGAATTGGTTTCTCTTTGTAATTTAAGTTCTTTTGGATATTGATTGAAAGCAAGTCTTAATCCTTGATGAATTGGTTTCTCTTTGTAATTTAAGTTCTTTTGGATATTGATTGAAAGCAAGTCTTAATCCTTGATGAATTGGTTTCTCTTTGTAATTTAAGTTCTTTTGGATATTGATTGAAAGCAAGTCTTAATCCTTGATGAATTGGTTTCTCTTTGTAATTTAAGTTCTTTTGGATATTGATTGAAAGCAAGTCTTAATCCTTGATGAATTGGTTTCTCTTTGTAATTTAAGTTCTTTTGGATATTGATTGAAAGCAAGTCTTAATCCTTGATGAATTGGTTTCTCTTTGTAATTTAAGTTCTTTTGGATATTGATTGAAAGCAAGTCTTAATCCTTGATGAATTGGTTTCTCTTTGTAATTTAAGTTCTTTTGGATATTGATTGAAAGCAAGTCTTAATCCTTGATGAATTGGTTTCTCTTTGTAATTTAAGTTCTTTTGGATATTGATTGAAAGCAAGTCTTAATCCTTGATGAATTGGTTTCTCTTTGTAATTTAAGTTCTTTTGGATATTGATTGAAAGCAAGTCTTAATCCTTGATGAATTGGTTTCTCTTTGTAATTTAAGTTCTTTTGGATATTGATTGAAAGCAAGTCTTAATCCTTGATGAATTGGTTTCTCTTTGTAATTTAAGTTCTTTTGGATATTGATTGAAAGCAAGTCTTAATCCTTGATGAATTGGTTTCTCTTTGTAATTTAAGTTCTTTTGGATATTGATTGAAAGCAAGTCTTAATCCTTGATGAATTGGTTTCTCTTTGTAATTTAAGTTCTTTTGGATATTGATTGAAAGCAAGTCTTAATCCTTGATGAATTGGTTTCTCTTTGTAATTTAAGTTCTTTTGGATATTGATTGAAAGCAAGTCTTAATCCTTGATGAATTGGTTTCTCTTTGTAATTTAAGTTCTTTTGGATATTGATTGAAAGCAAGTCTTAATCCTTGATGAATTGGTTTCTCTTTGTAATTTAAGTTCTTTTGGATATTGATTGAAAGCAAGTCTTAATCCTTGATGAATTGGTTTCTCTTTGTAATTTAAGTTCTTTTGGATATTGATTGAAAGCAAGTCTTAATCCTTGATGAATTGGTTTCTCTTTGTAATTTAAGTTCTTTTGGATATTGATTGAAAGCAAGTCTTAATCCTTGATGAATTGGTTTCTCTTTGTAATTTAAGTTCTTTTGGATATTGATTGAAAGCAAGTCTTAATCCTTGATGAATTGGTTTCTCTTTGTAATTTAAGTTCTTTTGGATATTGATTGAAAGCAAGTCTTAATCCTTGATGAATTGGTTTCTCTTTGTAATTTAAGTTCTTTTGGATATTGATTGAAAGCAAGTCTTAATCCTTGATGAATTGGTTTCTCTTTGTAATTTAAGTTCTTTTGGATATTGATTGAAAGCAAGTCTTAATCCTTGATGAATTGGTTTCTCTTTGTAATTTAAGTTCTTTTGGATATTGATTGAAAGCAAGTCTTAATCCTTGATGAATTGGTTTCTCTTTGTAATTTAAGTTCTTTTGGATATTGATTGAAAGCAAGTCTTAATCCTTGATGAATTGGTTTCTCTTTGTAATTTAAGTTCTTTTGGATATTGATTGAAAGCAAGTCTTAATCCTTGATGAATTGGTTTCTCTTTGTAATTTAAGTTCTTTTGGATATTGATTGAAAGCAAGTCTTAATCCTTGATGAATTGGTTTCTCTTTGTAATTTAAGTTCTTTTGGATATTGATTGAAAGCAAGTCTTAATCCTTGATGAATTGGTTTCTCTTTGTAATTTAAGTTCTTTTGGATATTGATTGAAAGCAAGTCTTAATCCTTGATGAATTGGTTTCTCTTTGTAATTTAAGTTCTTTTGGATATTGATTGAAAGCAAGTCTTAATCCTTGATGAATTGGTTTCTCTTTGTAATTTAAGTTCTTTTGGATATTGATTGAAAGCAAGTCTTAATCCTTGATGAATTGGTTTCTCTTTGTAATTTAAGTTCTTTTGGATATTGATTGAAAGCAAGTCTTAATCCTTGATGAATTGGTTTCTCTTTGTAATTTAAGTTCTTTTGGATATTGATTGAAAGCAAGTCTTAATCCTTGATGAATTGGTTTCTCTTTGTAATTTAACTTCTTTTGGCCATTGTTTGCAAGCAAGTCTTAATCCTTAAGGATTTGGGATCTCTTTGTAATTTAAGTTCTTTTGGATATTGAATGAAAGCAAGTCTTAATCCTTGATGAATTGGTTTCTCTTTGTAATTTAAATTCTTTTGGATATTGATTGAACGCAAGTCTTAATCCTTGATGAATTGGTTTCTCTTTGTAATTTAAGTTCTTTTGGATATTGATTGAAAGCAAGTCTTAATCCTTGATGAATTGGTTTCTCTTTGTAATTTAAGTTCTTTTGGATATTGATTGAAAGCAAGTCTTAATCCTTGATGAATTGGTTTCTCTTTGTAATTTAAGTTCTTTTGGATATTGATTGAAAGCAAGTCTTAATCCTTGATGAATTGGTTTCTCTTTGTAATTTAAGTTCTTTTGGATATTGATTGAAAGCAAGTCTTAATCCTTGATGAATTGGTTTCTCTTTGTAATTTAAGTTCTTTTGGATATTGATTGAAAGCAAGTCTTAATCCTTGATGAATTGGTTTCTCTTTGTAATTTAAGTTCTTTTGGATATTGATTGAAAGCAAGTCTTAATCCTTGATGAATTGGTTTCTCTTTGTAATTTAAGTTCTTTTGGATATTGATTGAAAGCAAGTCTTAATCCTTGATGAATTGGTTTCTCTTTGTAATTTAAGTTCTTTTGGATATTGATTGAAAGCAAGTCTTAATCCTTGATGAATTGGTTTCTCTTTGTAATTTAAGTTCTTTTGGATATTGATTGAAAGCAAGTCTTAATCCTTGATGAATTGGTTTCTCTTTGTAATTTAAGTTCTTTTGGATATTGATTGAAAGCAAGTCTTAATCCTTGATGAATTGGTTTCTCTTTGTAATTTAAGTTCTTTTGGATATTGATTGAAAGCAAGTCTTAATCCTTGATGAATTGGTTTCTCTTTGTAATTTAAGTTCTTTTGGATATTGATTGAAAGCAAGTCTTAATCCTTGATGAATTGGTTTCTCTTTGTAATTTAAGTTCTTTTGGATATTGATTGAAAGCAAGTCTTAATCCTTGATGAATTGGTTTCTCTTTGTAATTTAAGTTCTTTTGGATATTGATTGAAAGCA
Organism: Pterocarpus macrocarpus; assembly: GCA_031439585.1. Classification (NCBI taxonomy): domain Eukaryota; kingdom Viridiplantae; phylum Streptophyta; class Magnoliopsida; order Fabales; family Fabaceae; genus Pterocarpus; species Pterocarpus macrocarpus. The sequence goes on from JAVHNN010000401.1 coordinate 42,808, forward strand.
AGTCTTAATCCTTGATGAATTGGTTTCTCTTTGTAATTTAAGTTCTTTTGGATATTGATTGAAAGCAAGTCTTAATCCTTGATGAATTGGTTTCTCTTTGTAATTTAAGTTCTTTTGGATATTGATTGAAAGCAAGTCTTAATCCTTGATGAATTGGTTTCTCTTTGTAATTTAAGTTCTTTTGGATATTGATTGAAAGCAAGTCTTAATCCTTGATGAATTGGTTTCTCTTTGTAATTTAAGTTCTTTTGGATATTGATTGAAAGCAAGTCTTAATCCTTGATGAATTGGTTTCTCTTTGTAATTTAAGTTCTTTTGGATATTGATTGAAAGCAAGTCTTAATCCTTGATGAATTGGTTTCTCTTTGTAATTTAAGTTCTTTTGGATATTGATTGAAAGCAAGTCTTAATCCTTGATGAATTGGTTTCTCTTTGTAATTTAAGTTCTTTTGGATATTGATTGAAAGCAAGTCTTAATCCTTGATGAATTGGTTTCTCTTTGTAATTTAAGTTCTTTTGGATATTGATTGAAAGCAAGTCTTAATCCTTGATGAATTGGTTTCTCTTTGTAATTTAAGTTCTTTTGGATATTGATTGAAAGCAAGTCTTAATCCTTGATGAATTGGTTTCTCTTTGTAATTTAAGTTCTTTTGGATATTGATTGAAAGCAAGTCTTAATCCTTGATGAATTGGTTTCTCTTTGTAATTTAAGTTCTTTTGGATATTGATTGAAAGCAAGTCTTAATCCTTGATGAATTGGTTTCTCTTTGTAATTTAAGTTCTTTTGGATATTGATTGAAAGCAAGTCTTAATCCTTGATGAATTGGTTTCTCTTTGTAATTTAAGTTCTTTTGGATATTGATTGAAAGCAAGTCTTAATCCTTGATGAATTGGTTTCTCTTTGTAATTTAAGTTCTTTTGGATATTGATTGAAAGCAAGTCTTAATCCTTGATGAATTGGTTTCTCTTTGTAATTTAAGTTCTTTTGGATATTGATTGAAAGCAAGTCTTAATCCTTGATGAATTGGTTTCTCTTTGTAATTTAAGTTCTTTTGGATATTGATTGAAAGCAAGTCTTAATCCTTGATGAATTGGTTTCTCTTTGTAATTTAAGTTCTTTTGGATATTGATTGAAAGCAAGTCTTAATCCTTGATGAATTGGTTTCTCTTTGTAATTTAAGTTCTTTTGGATATTGATTGAAAGCAAGTCTTAATCCTTGATGAATTGGTTTCTCTTTGTAATTTAAGTTCTTTTGGATATTGATTGAAAGCAAGTCTTAATCCTTGATGAATTGGTTTCTCTTTGTAATTTAAGTTCTTTTGGATATTGATTGAAAGCAAGTCTTAATCCTTGATGAATTGGTTTCTCTTTGTAATTTAAGTTCTTTTGGATATTGATTGAAAGCAAGTCTTAATCCTTGATGAATTGGTTTCTCTTTGTAATTTAAGTTCTTTTGGATATTGATTGAAAGCAAGTCTTAATCCTTGATGAATTGGTTTCTCTTTGTAATTTAAGTTCTTTTGGATATTGATTGAAAGCAAGTCTTAATCCTTGATGAATTGGTTTCTCTTTGTAATTTAAGTTCTTTTGGATATTGATTGAAAGCAAGTCTTAATCCTTGATGAATTGGTTTCTCTTTGTAATTTAAGTTCTTTTGGATATTGATTGAAAGCAAGTCTTAATCCTTGATGAATTGGTTTCTCTTTGTAATTTAAGTTCTTTTGGATATTGATTGAAAGCAAGTCTTAATCCTTGATGAATTGGTTTCTCTTTGTAATTTAAGTTCTTTTGGATATTGATTGAAAGCAAGTCTTAATCCTTGATGAATTGGTTTCTCTTTGTAATTTAAGTTCTTTTGGATATTGATTGAAAGCAAGTCTTAATCCTTGATGAATTGGTTTCTCTTTGTAATTTAAGTTCTTTTGGATATTGATTGAAAGCAAGTCTTAATCCTTGATGAATTGGTTTCTCTTTGTAATTTAAGTTCTTTTGGATATTGATTGAAAGCAAGTCTTAATCCTTGATGAATTGGTTTCTCTTTGTAATTTAAGTTCTTTTGGATATTGATTGAAAGCAAGTCTTAATCCTTGATGAATTGGTTTCTCTTTGTAATTTAAGTTCTTTTGGATATTGATTGAAAGCAAGTCTTAATCCTTGATGAATTGGTTTCTCTTTGTAATTTAAGTTCTTTTGGATATTGATTGAAAGCAAGTCTTAATCCTTGATGAATTGGTTTCTCTTTGTAATTTAAGTTCTTTTGGATATTGATTGAAAGCAAGTCTTAATCCTTGATGAATTGGTTTCTCTTTGTAATTTAAGTTCTTTTGGATATTGATTGAAAGCAAGTCTTAATCCTTGATGAATTGGTTTCTCTTTGTAATTTAAGTTCTTTTGGATATTGATTGAAAGCAAGTCTTAATCCTTGATGAATTGGTTTCTCTTTGTAATTTAAGTTCTTTTGGATATTGATTGAAAGCAAGTCTTAATCCTTGATGAATTGGTTTCTCTTTGTAATTTAAGTTCTTTTGGATATTGATTGAAAGCAAGTCTTAATCCTTGATGAATTGGTTTCTCTTTGTAATTTAAGTTCTTTTGGATATTGATTGAAAGCAAGTCTTAATCCTTGATGAATTGGTTTCTCTTTGTAATTTAAGTTCTTTTGGATATTGATTGAAAGCAAGTCTTAATCCTTGATGAATTGGTTTCTCTTTGTAATTTAAGTTCTTTTGGATATTGATTGAAAGCAAGTCTTAATCCTTGATGAATTGGTTTCTCTTTGTAATTTAAGTTCTTTTGGATATTGATTGAAAGCAAGTCTTAATCCTTGATGAATTGGTTTCTCTTTGTAATTTAAGTTCTTTTGGATATTGATTGAAAGCAAGTCTTAATCCTTGATGAATTGGTTTCTCTTTGTAATTTAAGTTCTTTTGGATATTGATTGAAAGCAAGTCTTAATCCTTGATGAATTGGTTTCTCTTTGTAATTTAAGTTCTTTTGGATATTGATTGAAAGCAAGTCTTAATCCTTGATGAATTGGTTTCTCTTTGTAATTTAAGTTCTTTTGGATATTGATTGAAAGCAAGTCTTAATCCTTGATGAATTGGTTTCTCTTTGTAATTTAAGTTCTTTTGGATATTGATTGAAAGCAAGTCTTAATCCTTGATGAATTGGTTTCTCTTTGTAATTTAAGTTCTTTTGGATATTGATTGAAAGCAAGTCTTAATCCTTGATGAATTGGTTTCTCTTTGTAATTTAAGTTCTTTTGGATATTGATTGAAAGCAAGTCTTAATCCTTGATGAATTGGTTTCTCTTTGTAATTTAAGTTCTTTTGGATATTGATTGAAAGCAAGTCTTAATCCTTGATGAATTGGTTTCTCTTTGTAATTTAAGTTCTTTTGGATATTGATTGAAAGCAAGTCTTAATCCTTGATGAATTGGTTTCTCTTTGTAATTTAAGTTCTTTTGGATATTGATTGAAAGCAAGTCTTAATCCTTGATGAATTGGTTTCTCTTTGTAATTTAAGTTCTTTTGGATATTGATTGAAAGCAAGTCTTAATCCTTGATGAATTGGTTTCTCTTTGTAATTTAAGTTCTTTTGGATATTGATTGAAAGCAAGTCTTAATCCTTGATGAATTGGTTTCTCTTTGTAATTTAAGTTCTTTTGGATATTGATTGAAAGCAAGTCTTAATCCTTGATGAATTGGTTTCTCTTTGTAATTTAAGTTCTTTTGGATATTGATTGAAAGCAAGTCTTAATCCTTGATGAATTGGTTTCTCTTTGTAATTTAAGTTCTTTTGGATATTGATTGAAAGCAAGTCTTAATCCTTGATGAATTGGTTTCTCTTTGTAATTTAAGTTCTTTTGGATATTGATTGAAAGCAAGTCTTAATCCTTGATGAATTGGTTTCTCTTTGTAATTTAAGTTCTTTTGGATATTGATTGAAAGCAAGTCTTAATCCTTGATGAATTGGTTTCTCTTTGTAATTTAAGTTCTTTTGGATATTGATTGAAAGCAAGTCTTAATCCTTGATGAATTGGTTTCTCTTTGTAATTTAAGTTCTTTTGGATATTGATTGAAAGCAAGTCTTAATCCTTGATGAATTGGTTTCTCTTTGTAATTTAAGTTCTTTTGGATATTGATTGAAAGCAAGTCTTAATCCTTGATGAATTGGTTTCTCTTTGTAATTTAAGTTCTTTTGGATATTGATTGAAAGCAAGTCTTAATCCTTGATGAATTGGTTTCTCTTTGTAATTTAAGTTCTTTTGGATATTGATTGAAAGCAAGTCTTAATCCTTGATGAATTGGTTTCTCTTTGTAATTTAAGTTCTTTTGGATATTGATTGAAAGCAAGTCTTAATCCTTGATGAATTGGTTTCTCTTTGTAATTTAAGTTCTTTTGGATATTGATTGAAAGCAAGTCTTAATCCTTGATGAATTGGTTTCTCTTTGTAATTTAAGTTCTTTTGGATATATTGATTGAAAGCAAGTCTTAATCCTTGATGAATTGGTTTCTCTTTGTAATTTAAGTTCTTTTGGATATTGATTGAAAGCAAGTCTTAATCCTTGATGAATTGGTTTCTCTTTGTAATTTAAGTTCTTTTGGATATTGATTGAAAGCAAGTCTTAATCCTTGATGAATTGGTTTCTCTTTGTAATTTAAGTTCTTTTGGATATTGATTGAAAGCAAGTCTTAATCCTTGATGAATTGGTTTCTCTTTGTAATTTAAGTTCTTTTGGATATTGATTGAAAGCAAGTCTTAATCCTTGATGAATTGGTTTCTCTTTGTAATTTAAGTTCTTTTGGATATTGATTGAAAGCAAGTCTTAATCCTTGATGAATTGGTTTCTCTTTGTAATTTAAGTTCTTTTGGATATTGATTGAAAGCAAGTCTTAATCCTTGATGAATTGGTTTCTCTTTGTAATTTAAGTTCTTTTGGATATTGATTGAAAGCAAGTCTTAATCCTTGATGAATTGGTTTCTCTTTGTAATTTAAGTTCTTTTGGATATTGATTGAAAGCAAGTCTTAATCCTTGATGAATTGGTTTCTCTTTGTAATTTAAGTTCTTTTGGATATTGATTGAAAGCAAGTCTTAATCCTTAATGAATTTGGTTTCTCTTTGTAGTTTAATTTCTTTTGGATATTGATTGAAAGCAAGTCTTAATCCTTGATGAATTGGTTTCCCTTTGTAATTTAAGTTCTTTTGGATATTGATTGAAAGCAAGTCTTAATCCTTGATGAATTGGTTTCTCTTTGTAATTTAAGTTCTTTTGGATATTGATTGAAAGCAAGTCTTAATCCTTGATGAATTGGTTTCTCTTTGTAATTTAAGTTCTTTTGGATATTGATTGAAAGCAAGTCTTAATCCTTGATGAATTGGTTTCTCTTTGTAATTTAAGTTCTTTTGGATATTGATTGAAAGCAAGTCTTAATCCTTGATGAATTGGTTTCTCTTTGTAATTTAAGTTCTTTTGGATATTGATTGAAAGCAAGTCTTAATCCTTGATGAATTGGTTTCTCTTTGTAATTTAAGTTCTTTTGGATATTGATTGAAAGCAAGTCTTAATCCTTGATGAATTGGTTTCTCTTTGTAATTTAAGTTCTTTTGGATATTGATTGAAAGCAAGTCTTAATCCTTGATGAATTGGTTTCTCTTTGTAATTTAAGTTCTTTTGGATATTGATTGAAAGCAAGTCTTAATCCTTGATGAATTGGTTTCTCTTTGTAATTTAAGTTCTTTTGGATATTGATTGAAAGCAAGTCTTAATCCTTGATGAATTGGTTTCTCTTTGTAATTTAAGTTCTTTTGGATATTGATTGAAAGCAAGTCTTAATCCTTGATGAATTGGTTTCTCTTTGTAATTTAAGTTCTTTTGGATATTGATTGAAAGCAAGTCTTAATCCTTGATGAATTGGTTTCTCTTTTGTAATTTAAGTTCTTTTGGATATTGATTGAAAGCAAGTCTTAATCCTTGATGAATTGGTTTCTCTTTGTAATTTAAGTTCTTTTGGATATTGATTGAAAGCAAGTCTTAATCCTTGATGAATTGGTTTCTCTTTGTAATTTAAGTTCTTTTGGATATTGATTGAAAGCAAGTCTTAATCCTTGATGAATTGGTTTCTCTTTGTAATTTAAGTTCTTTTGGATATTGATTGAAAGCAAGTCTTAATCCTTGATGAATTGGTTTCTCTTTGTAATTTAAGTTCTTTTGGATATTGATTGAAAGCAAGTCTTAATCCTTGATGAATTGGTTTCTCTTTGTAATTTAAGTTCTTTTGGATATTGATTGAAAGCAAGTCTTAATCCTTGATGAATTGGTTTCTCTTTGTAATTTAAGTTCTTTTGGATATTGATTGAAAGCAAGTCTTAATCCTTGATGAATTGGTTTCTCTTTGTAATTTAAGTTCTTTTGGATATTGATTGAAAGCAAGTCTTAATCCTTGATGAATTGGTTTCTCTTTGTAATTTAAGTTCTTTTGGATATTGATTGAAAGCAAGTCTTAATCCTTGATGAATTGGTTTCTCTTTGTAATTTAAGTTCTTTTGGATATTGATTGAAAGCAAGTCTTAATCCTTGATGAATTGGTTTCTCTTTGTAATTTAAGTTCTTTTGGATATTGATTGAAAGCAAGTCTTAATCCTTGATGAATTGGTTTCTCTTTGTAATTTAAGTTCTTTTGGATATTGATTGAAAGCAAGTCTTAATCCTTGATGAATTGGTTTCTCTTTGTAATTTAAGTTCTTTTGGATATTGATTGAAAGCAAGTCTTAATCTTTGATGAATTGGTTTCTCTTTGTAATTTAAGTTCTTTTGGATATTGATTGAAAGCAAGTCTTAATCCTTGATGAATTGGTTTCTCTTTGTAATTTAAGTTCTTTTGGATATTGATTGAAAGCAAGTCTTAATCCTTGATGAATTGGTTTCTCTTTGTAATTTAAGTTCTTTTGGATATTGATTGAAAGCAAGTCTTAATCCTTGATGAATTGGTTTCTCTTTGTAATTTAAGTTCTTTTGGATATTGATTGAAAGCAAGTCTTAATCCTTGATGAATTGGTTTCTCTTTGTAATTTAAGTTCTTTTGGATATTGATTGAAAGCAAGTCTTAATCCTTGATGAATTGGTTTCTCTTTGTAATTTAAGTTCTTTTGGATATTGATTGAAAGCAAGTCTTAATCCTTGATGAATTGGTTTCTCTTTGTAATTTAAGTTCTTTTGGATATTGATTGAAAGCAAGTCTTAATCCTTGATGAATTGGTTTCTCTTTGTAATTTAAGTTCTTTTGGATATTGATTGAAAGCAAGTCTTAATCCTTGATGAATTGGTTTCTCTTTGTAATTTAAGTTCTTTTGGATATTGATTGAAAGCAAGTCTTAATCCTTGATGAATTGGTTTCTCTTTGTAATTTAAGTTCTTTTGGATATTGATTGAAAGCAAGTCTTAATCCTTGATGAATTGGTTTCTCTTTGTAATTTAAGTTCTTTTGGATATTGATTGAAAGCAAGTCTTAATCCTTGATGAATTGGTTTCTCTTTGTAATTTAAGTTCTTTTGGATATTGATTGAAAGCAAGTCTTAATCCTTGATGAATTGGTTTCTCTTTGTAATTTAAGTTCTTTTGGATATTGATTGAAAGCAAGTCTTAATCCTTGATGAATTGGTTTCTCTTTGTAATTTAAGTTCTTTTGGATATTGATTGAAAAGCAAGTCTTAATCCTTGATGAATTGGTTTCTCTTTTTGTAATTTAAGTTCTTTTGGATTTTGATTGAAAGCAAGTCTTAATCCTTGATGAATTGGTTTCTCTTTGTAATTTAAGTTCTTTTGGATATTGATTGAAAGCAAGTCTTAATCCTTGATGAATTGGTTTCTCTTTGTAATTTAAGTTCTTTTGGATATTGATTGAAAGCAAGTCTTAATCCTTGATGAATTGGTTTCTCTTTGTAATTTAAGTTCTTTTGGATATTGATTGAAAGCAAGTCTTAATCCTTGATGAATTGGTTTCTCTTTGTAATTTAAGTTCTTTTGGATATTGATTGAAAGCAAGTCTTAATCCTTGATGAATTGGTTTCTCTTTGTAATTTAAGTTCTTTTGGATATTGATTGAAAGCAAGTCTTAATCCTTGATGAATTGGTTTCTCTTTGTAATTTTAAGTTCTTTTGGATATTGATTGAAAGCAAGTCTTAATCCTTGATGAATTGGTTTCTCTTTGTAATTTAAGTTCTTTTGGATATTGATTGAAAGCAAGTCTTAATCCTTGATGAATTGGTTTCTCTTTGTAATTTAAGTTCTTTTGGATATTGATTGAAAGCAAGTCTTAATCCTTGATGAATTGGTTTCTCTTTGTAATTTAAGTTCTTTTGGATATTGATTGAAAGCAAGTCTTAATCCTTGATGAATTGGTTTCTCTTGTAAATTTAAGTTCTTTTGGATATTGATTGAAAGCAAGTCTTAATCCTTGATGAATTGGTTTCTCTTTGTAATTTAAGTTCTTTTGGATATTGATTGAAAGCAAGTCTTAATCCTTGATGAATTGGTTTCTCTTTGTAATTTAAGTTCTTTTGGATATTGATTGAAAGCAAGTCTTAATCCTTGATGAATTGGTTTCTCTTTGTAATTTAAGTTCTTTTGGATATTGATTGAAAGCAAGTCTTAATCCTTGATGAATTGGTTTCTCTTTGTAATTTAAGTTCTTTTGGATATTGATTGAAAGCAAGTCTTAATCCTTGATGAATTGGTTTCTCTTTGTAATTTAAGTTCTTTTGGATATTGATTGAAAGCAAGTCTTAATCCTTGATGAATTGGTTTCTCTTTGTAATTTAAGTTCTTTTGGATATTGATTGAAAGCAAGTCTTAATCCTTGATGAATTGGTTTCTCTTTGTAATTTAAGTTCTTTTGGATATTGATTGAAAGCAAGTCTTAATCCTTGATGAATTGGTTTCTCTTTGTAATTTAAGTTCTTTTGGATATTGATTGAAAGCAAGTCTTAATCCTTGATGAATTGGTTTCTCTTTGTAATTTAAGTTCTTTTGGATATTGATTGAAAGCAAGTCTTAATCCTTGATGAATTGGTTTCTCTTTGTAATTTAAGTTCTTTTGGATATTGATTGAAAGCAAGTCTTAATCCTTGATGAATTGGTTTCTCTTTGTAATTTAAGTTCTTTTGGATATTGATTGAAAGCAAGTCTTAATCCTTGATGAATTGGTTTCTCTTTGTAATTTAAGTTCTTTTGGATATTGATTGAAAGCAAGTCTTAATCCTTGATGAATTGGTTTCTCTTTGTAATTTAAGTTCTTTTGGATATTGATTGAAAGCAAGTCTTAATCCTTTGTGAATTGGTTTCTCTTTGTAATTTAAGTTCTTTTGGATATTGATTGAAAGCAAGTCTTAATCCTTGATGAATTGGTTTCTCTTTGTAATTTAAGTTCTTTTGGATATTGATTGAAAGCAAGTCTTAATCCTTGATGAATTGGTTTCTCTTTGTAATTTAAGTTCTTTTGGATATTGATTGAAAGCAAGTCTTAATCCTTGATGAATTGGTTTCTCTTTGTAATTTAAGTTCTTTTGGATATTGATTGAAAGCAAGTCTTAATCCTTGATGAATTGGTTTCTCTTTGTAAATTTAAGTTCTTTTGGATATTGATTGAAAGCAAGTCTTAATCCTTGATGAATTGGTTTCTCTTTGTAATTTAAGTTCTTTTGGGATATTGATTGAAAGCAAGTCTTAATCCTTGATGAATTGGTTTCTCTTTGTAATTTAAGTTCTTTTGGATATTGATTGAAAGCAAGTCTTAATCCTTGATGAATTGGTTTCTCTTTGTAATTTAAGTTCTTTTGGATATTGATTGAAAGCAAGTCTTAATCCTTGATGAATTGGTTTCTCTTTGTAATTTAAGTTCTTTTGGGATATTGATTGAAAGCAAGTCTTAATCCTTGATGAATTGGTTTCTCTTTGTAATTTAAGTTCTTTTGGATATTGATTGAAAAGCAAGTCTTAATCCTTGATGAATTGGTTTCTCTTTGTAATTTAAGTTCTTTTGGATATTGATTGAAAGCAAGTCTTAATCCTTGATGAATTGGTTTCTCTTTGTAATTTAAGTTCTTTTGGATATTGATTGAAAGCAAGTCTTAATCCTTGATGAATTGGTTTCTCTTTTGTAATTTAAGTTCTTTTGGATATTGATTGAAAGCAAGTCTTAATCCTTGATGAATTGGTTTCTCTTTGTAATTTAAGTTCTTTTGGATATTGAATGAAAGCAAGTCTCAATCCTTGAGGAATTGGCTTCTCTATGTAATTTAACTTCTTTTGGATATTGATTGAAAGCAATTCTTAATGCGTGATGAATTGGTTTCTCTTTGTAATTTAAGTTCTTTTGGATATTGATTGAAAGCAAGTCTTAATCCTTGATGAATTGGTTTCTCTTTCTCTTTGTAATTTAAGTTCTTTTGGATATTGATTGAAAGCAAGTCTTAATCCTTGATGAATTGGTTTCTCTTTGTAATTTAAGTTCTTTTGGATATTGATTGAAAGCAAGTCTTAATCCTTGATGAATTGGTTTCTCTTTGTAATTTAAGTTCTTTTGGATATTGATTGAAAGCAAGTCTTAATCCTTGATGAATTGGTTTCTCTTTGTAATTTAAGTTCTTTTGGATATTGATTGAAAGCAAGTCTTAATCCTTGATGAATTGGTTTCTCTTTGTAATTTAAGTTCTTTTGGATATTGATTGAAAGCAAGTCTTAATCCTTGATGAATTGGTTTCTCTTTGTAATTTAAGTTCTTTTGGATATTGATTGAAAGCAAGTCTTAATCCTTGATGAATTGGTTTCTCTTTGTAATTTAAGTTCTTTTGGATATTGATTGAAAGCAAGTCTTAATCCTTGATGAATTGGTTTCTCTTTGTAATTTAAGTTCTTTTGGATATTGATTGAAAGCAAGTCTTAATCCTTGATGAATTGGTTTCTCTTTGTAATTTAAGTTCTTTTGGATATTGATTGAAAGCAAGTCTTAATCCTTGATGAATTGGTTTCTCTTTGTAATTTAAGTTCTTTTGGATATTGATTGAAAGCAAGTCTTAATCCTTGATGAATTGGTTTCTCTTTGTAATTTAAGTTCTTTTGGATATTGATTGAAAGCAAGTCTTAATCCTTGATGAATTGGTTTCTCTTTGTAATTTAAGTTCTTTTGGATATATTGATTGAAAGCAAGTCTTAATCCTTGATGAATTGGTTTCTCTTTGTAATTTAAGTTCTTTTGGATATTGATTGAAAGCAAGTCTTAATCCTTGATGAATTGGTTTCTCTTTGTAATTTAAGTTCTTTTGGATATTGATTGAAAGCAAGTCTTAATCCTTGATGAATTGGTTTCTCTTTGTAATTTAAGTTCTTTTGGATATTGATTGAAAGCAAGTCTTAATCCTTGATGAATTGGTTTTCTCTTTGTAATTTAAGTTCTTTTGGATATTGATTGAAAGCAAGTCTTAATCCTTGATGAATTGGTTTCTCTTTGTAATTTAAGTTCTTTTGGATATTGATTGAAAGCAAGTCTTAATCCTTGATGAATTGGTTTCTCTTTGTAATTTAAGTTCTTTTGGATATTGATTGAAAGCAAGTCTTAATCCTTGATGAATTGGTTTCTCTTTGTAATTTAAGTTCTTTTGGATATTGATTGAAAGCAAGTCTTAATCCTTGATGAATTGGTTTCTCTTTGTAATTTAAGTTCTTTTGGATATTGATTGAAAGCAAGTCTTAATCCTTGATGAATTGGTTTCTCTTGTAATTTAAGTTCTTTTGGATATTGATTGAAAGCAAGTCTTAATCCTTGATGAATTGGTTTCTCTTTGTAATTTAAGTTCTTTTGGATATTGATTGAAAAGCAAGTCTTAATCCTTGATTGATGAATTGGTTTCTCTTGTAATTTAAGTTCTTTTGGATATTGATTGAAAAGCAAGTCTTAATCCTTGATGAATTGGTTTCTCTTTGTAATTTAAGTTCTTTTGGATATTGATTGAAAGCAAGTCTTAATCCTTGATGAATTGGTTTCTCTTTGTAATTTAAGTTCTTTTGGATATTGATTGAAAGCAAGTCTTAATCCTTGATGAATTGGTTTCTCTTTGTAATTTAAGTTCTTTTGGATATTGATTGAAAGCAAGTCTTAATCCTTGATGAATTGGTTTCTCTTTGTAATTTAAGTTCTTTTGGATATTGATTGAAAGCAAGTCTTAATCCTTGATGAATTGGTTTCTCTTTGTAATTTAAGTTCTTTTGGATATTGATTGAAAGCAAGTCTTAATCCTTGATGAATTGGTTTCTCTTTGTAATTTAAGTTCTTTTGGATATTGATTGAAAGCAAGTCTTAATCCTTGATGAATTGGTTTCTCTTTGTAATTTAAGTTCTTTTGGATATTGATTGAAAGCAAGTCTTAATCCTTGATGAATTGGTTTCTCTTTGTAATTTAAGTTCTTTTGGATATTGATTGAAAGCAAGTCTTAATCCTTGATGAATTGGTTTCTCTTTGTAATTTAAGTTCTTTTGGATATTGATTGAAAGCAAGTCTTAATCCTTGATGAATTGGTTTCTCTTTGTAATTTAAGTTCTTTTGGATATTGATTGAAAGCAAGTCTTAATCCTTGATGAATTGGTTTTCTCTTTGTAATTTAAGTTCTTTTTGGATATTGATTGAAAAGCAAGTCTTAATCCTTTGATGAATTGGTTTCTCTTTGTAATTTAAGTTCTTTTGGATATTGATTGAAAGCAAGTCTTAATCCTTGATGAATTGGTTTCTCTTTGTAATTTAAGTTCTTTTGGATATTGATTGAAAAGCAAGTCTTAATCCTTGATGAATTGGTTTCTCTTTGTAATTTAAGTTCTTTTGGATATATTGATTGAAAGCAAGTCTTAATCCTTGATGAATTGGTTTCTCTTTGTAATTTAAGTTCTTTTGGATATTGATTGAAAGCAAGTCTTAATCCTTGATGAATTGGTTTCTCTTTGTAATTTAAGTTCTTTTGGATATATTGATTGAAAGCAAGTCTTAATCCTTGATGAATTGGTTTCTCTTTGTAATTTAAGTTCTTTTGGATATATTGATTGAAAGCAAGTCTTAATCCTTGATGAATTGGTTTCTCTTTGTAATTTAAGTTCTTTTGGATATTGATTGAAAAGCAAGTCTTAATCCTTGATGAATTGGTTTCTCTTTGTAATTTAAGTTCTTTTGGATATTGATTGAAAGCAAGTCTTAATCCTTGATGAATTGGTTTCTCTTTGTAATTTAAGTTCTTTTGGATATTGATTGAAAAAGCAAGTCTTAATCCTTGATGAATTGGTTTCTCTTTGTAAATTTAAGTTCTTTTGGATATTGATTGAAAGCAAGTCTTAATCCTTGATGAATTGGTTTCTCTTTGTAATTTAAGTTCTTTTGGATATTGATTGAAAGCAAGTCTTAATCCTTGATGAATTGGTTTCTCTTTTGTAATTTAAGTTCTTTTGGATATTGATTGAAAAGCAAGTCTTAATCCTTGATGAATTGGTTTCTCTTTGTAATTTAAGTTCTTTTGGATATTGATTGAAAGCAAGTCTTAATCCTTGATGAATTGGTTTCTCTTTGTAATTTAAGTTCTTTTGGATATTGATTGAAAGCAAGTCTTAATCCTTGATGAATTGGTTTCTCTTTGTAATTTTAAGTTCTTTTTGGATATTGATTGAAAGCAAGTCTTAATCCTTGATGAATTGGTTTCTCTTTGTAATTTAAGTTCTTTTGGATATTGATTGAAAGCAAGTCTTAATCCTTGATGAATTGGTTTCTCTTTGTAATTTAAGTTCTTTTGGATATTGATTGAAAGCAAGTCTTAATCCTTGATGAATTGGTTTCTCTTTGTAATTTAAGTTCTTTTGGATATTGATTGAAAGCAAGTCTTAATCCCTTGATGAATTGGTTTCTCTTTTTGTAATTTAAGTTCTTTTGGATATTGATTGGAAGCAAGTCTTAACCCTTGATGAATTGGTTTCTTTTTGTAATTTAAGTTCTTTTGGATATTGATTGAATGCAAGTCTTAATCCTTGATGAATTGGTTTCTCTTTGTAATTTAAGTTCTTTTGGATATTGATTGAAAGCAAGTCTTAATCCTTGATGAATTGGTTTCTCTTTGTAATTTAAGTTCTTTTGGATATTGATTGAAAGCAAGTCTTAATCCTTGATGAATTGGTTTCTCTTTGTAATTTAAGTTCTTTTGGATATTGATTGAAAGCAAGTCTTAATCCTTGATGAATTGGTTTCTCTTTGTAATTTAAGTTCTTTTGGATATTGATTGAAAGCAAGTCTTAATCCTTGATGAATTGGTTTCTCTTTTGTAATTTAAGTTCTTTTGGATATTGATTGAAAGCAAGTCTTAATCCTTGATGAATTGGTTTCTCTTTGTATTTAAGTTCTTTTGGGATATTGATTGAAAGCAAGTCTTAATCCTTGATGAATTGGTTTCTCTTTGTAATTTAAGTTCTTTTGGATATTGATTGAAAGCAAGTCTTAATCCTTGATGAATTGGTTTCTCTCTTTGTAATTTAAGTTCTTTTTGGATATTGATTGAAAGCAAGTCTTAATCCTTGATGAATTGGTTTCTCTTTGTAATTTAAGTTCTTTTGGATATTGATTGAAAAGCAAGTCTTAATCCTTGATGAATTGGTTTCTCTTTGTAATTTAAGTTCTTTTGGATATTGATTGAAAGCAAGTCTTAATCCTTGATGAATTGGTTTCTCTTTGTAATTTAAGTTCTTTTGGATATTGATTGAAAGCAAGTCTTAATCCTTGATGAATTGGTTTCTCTTTGTAATTTAAGTTCTTTTGGATATTGATTGAAAGCAAGTCTTAATCCTTGATGAATTGGTTTCTCTTTGTAATTTAAGTTCTTTTGGGATATTGATTGAAAGCAAGTCTTAATCCTTGATGAATTGGTTTCTCTTTGTAATTTAAGTTCTTTTGGATATTGATTGAAAGCAAGTCTTAATCCTTGATGAATTGGTTTCTCTTTGTAATTTAAGTTCTTTTGGATATTGATTGAAAGCAAGTCTTAATCCTTGATGAATTGGTTTTCTCTTTGTAATTTAAGTTCTTTTGGATATTGATTGAAAGCAAGTCTTAATCCTTGATGAATTGGTTTCTCTTTGTAATTTAAGTTCTTTTGGATATTGATTGAAAGCAAGTCTTAATCCTTGATGAATTGGTTTCTCTTTGTAATTTAAGTTCTTTTGGATATATTGATTGAAAGCAAGTCTTAATCCTTGATGAATTGGTTTCTCTTTGTAATTAAGTTCTTTTGGATATTGATTGAAAGCAAGTCTTAATCCTTGATGAATTGGTTTCTCTTTGTAATTTAAGTTCTTTTGGATATTGATTGAAAGCAAGTCTTAATCCTTGATGAATTGGTTTCTCTTTGTAATTTAAGTTCTTTTGGATATTGATTGAAAGCAAGTCTTAATCCTTGATGAATTGGTTTCTCTTTGTAATTTAAGTTCTTTTTGGATATTGATTGAAAGCAAGTCTTAATCCTTGATGAATTGGTTTCTCTTTGTAATTTAAGTTCTTTTGGATATTGATTGAAAGCAAGTCTTAATCCTTGATGAATTGGTTTCTCTTTGTAATTTAAGTTCTTTTGGATATTGATTGAAAGCAAGTCTTAATCCTTGATGAATTGGTTTCTCTTTGTAATTTAAGTTCTTTTGGATATTGATTGAAAGCAAGTCTTAATCCTTGATGAATTGGTTTCTCTTTGTAATTTAAGTTCTTTTGGATATTGATTGAAAGCAAGTCTTAATCCTTGATGAATTGGTTTCTCTTTTGTAATTTAAGTTCTTTTGGATATTGATTGAAAGCAAGTCTTAATCCTTGATGAATTGGTTTCTCTTTGTAATTTAAGTTCTTTTGGATATTGATTGAAAGCAAGTCTTAATCCTTGATGAATTGGTTTCTCTTTGTAATTTAAGTTCTTTTGGATATTGATTGAAAGCAAGTCTTAATCCTTGATGAATTGGTTTCTCTTTGTAATTTAAGTTCTTTTGGATATTGATTGAAAGCAAGTCTTAATCCTTGATGAATTGGTTTCTCTTTGTAAATTTAAGTTCTTTTTGGATATTGATTGAAAAGCAAGTCTTAATCCTTGATGAATTGGTTTCTCTTGTAATTTAAGTTCTTTTGGATATTGATTGAAAGCAAGTCTTAATCCTTGATGAATTGGTTTCTCTTTGTAATTTAAGTTCTTTTGGATATTGATTGAAAAGCAAGTCTTAATCCTTGATGAATTGGTTTCTCTTTGTAATTTTAAGTTCTTTTGGATATTGATTGAAAGCAAGTCTTAATCCTTGATGAATTGGTTTCTCTTTGTAATTTAAGTTCTTTTGGATATTGATTGAAAGCAAGTCTTAATCCTTGATGAATTGGTTTCTCTTTGTAATTTAAGTTCTTTTGGATATTGATTGAAAGCAAGTCTTAATCCTTGATGAATTGGTTTCTCTTTGTAATTTAAGTTCTTTTGGATATTGATTGAAAAGCAAGTCTTAATCCTTGATGAATTGGTTTCTCTTTGTAATTTAAGTTCTTTTGGATATTGATTGAAAAGCAAGTCTTAATCCTTGATGAATTGGTTTCTCTTTGTTGTAATTTAAGTTCTTTTGGATATTGATTGAAAGCAAGTCTTAATCCTTGATGAATTGGTTTCTCTTTTGTAATTTAAGTTCTTTTGGATATTGATTGAAAGCAAGTCTTAATCCTTGATGAATTGGTTTCTCTTTGTAATTTAAGTTCTTTTGGATATTGATTGAAAAGCAAGTCTTAATCCTTGATGAATTGGTTTCTCTTTGTAATTTAAGTTCTTTTGGATATTGATTGAAAGCAAGTCTTAATCCTTGATGAATTGGTTTCTCTTGTAATTTAAGTTCTTTTGGGATATTGATTGAAAGCAAGTCTTAATCCTTGATGAATTGGTTTCTCTCTTTGTAATTTAAGTTCTTTTGGATATTGATTGAAAGCAAGTCTTAATCCTTGATGAATTGGTTTCTCTTTGTAATTTAAGTTCTTTTGGGATATTGATTGAAAAGCAAGTCTTAATCCTTGATGAATTGGTTTCTCTTTGTAATTTAAGTTCTTTTGGATATTGATTGAAAGCAAGTCTTAATCCTTGATGAATTGGTTTCTCTTTGTAATTTAAGTTCTTTTGGATATTGATTGAAAGCAAGTCTTAATCCTTGATGAATTGGTTTCTCTTTGTAATTTAAGTTCTTTTGGGATATTGATTGAAAGCAAGTCTTAATCCTTGATGAATTGGTTTCTCTTTGTAATTTAAGTTCTTTTGGATATTGATTGAAAGCAAGTCTTAATCCTTGATGAATTGGTTTCTCTTTGTAATTTAAGTTCTTTTGGATATTGATTGAAAGCAAGTCTTAATCCTTGATGAATTGGTTTCTCTTTGTAATTTAAGTTCTTTTGGATATTGATTGAAAGCAAGTCTTAATCCTTGATGAATTGGTTTCTCTTTGTAATTTAAGTTCTTTTGGATATTGATTGAAAGCAAGTCTTAATCCTTGATGAATTGGTTTCTCTTTGTAATTTAAGTTCTTTTGGATATTGATTGAAAGCAAGTCTTAATCCTTGATGAATTGGTTTCTCTTTGTAATTTAAGTTCTTTTGGATATTGATTGAAAGCAAGTCTTAATCCTTGATGAATTGGTTTCTCTTTGTAATTTAAGTTCTTTTGGATATTGATTGAAAGCAAGTCTTAATCCTTGATGAATTGGTTTCTCTTTGTAATTTAAGTTCTTTTGGATATTGATTGAAAGCAAGTCTTAATCCTTGATGAATTGGTTTCTCTTTGTAATTTAAGTTCTTTTGGATATTGATTGAAAGCAAGTCTTAATCCTTGATGAATTGGTTTCTCTTTGTAATTTAAGTTCTTTTGGATATTGATTGAAAGCAAGTCTTAATCCTTGATGAATTGGTTTCTCTTTGTAATTTAAGTTCTTTTGGATATTGATTGAAAGCAAGTCTTAATCCTTGATGAATTGGTTTCTCTTTGTAATTTAAGTTCTTTTGGATATTGATTGAAAGCAAGTCTTAATCCTTGATGAATTGGTTTCTCTTTGTAATTTAAGTTCTTTTGGATATTGATTGAAAGCAAGTCTTAATCCTTGATGAATTGGTTTCTCTTTGTAATTTAAGTTCTTTTGGATATTGATTGAAAGCAAGTCTTAATCCTTGATGAATTGGTTTCTCTTTGTAATTTAAGTTCTTTTGGATATTGATTGAAAGCAAGTCTTAATCCTTGATGAATTGGTTTCTCTTTGTAATTTAAGTTCTTTTGGATATTGATTGAAAGCAAGTCTTAATCCTTGATGAATTGGTTTCTCTTTGTAATTTAAGTTCTTTTGGATATTGATTGAAAGCAAGTCTTAATCCTTGATGAATTGGTTTCTCTTTGTAATAATTTAAGTTCTTTTGGATATTGATTGAAAGCAAGTCTTAATCCTTGATGAATTGGTTTCTCTTTGTAAATTTAAGTTCTTTTGGATATTGATTGAAAGCAAGTCTTAATCCTTGATGAATTGGTTTCTCTTTGTAATTTAAGTTCTTTTGGATATTGATTGAAAGCAAGTCTTAATCCTTGATGAATTGGTTTCTCTTTGTAATTTAAGTTCTTTTGGATATTGATTGAAAGCAAGTCTTAATCCTTGATGAATTGGTTTCTCTTTGTAATTTAAGTTCTTTTGGATATTGATTGAAAGCAAGTCTTAATCCTTGATGAATTGGTTTCTCTTTGTAATTTAAGTTCTTTTGGATATTGATTGAAAGCAAGTCTTAATCCTTGATGAATTGGTTTCTCTTTGTAATTTAAGTTCTTTTGGATATTGATTGAAAGCAAGTCTTAATCCTTGATGAATTGGTTTCTCTTTGTAATTTAAGTTCTTTTGGATATTGATTGAAAGCAAGTCTTAATCCTTGATGAATTGGTTTCTCTTTGTAATTTAAGTTCTTTTGGATATTGATTGAAAAGCAAGTCTTAATCCTTGATGAATTGGTTTCTCTTTGTAATTTAAGTTCTTTTGGATATTGATTGAAAGCAAGTCTTAATCCTTGATGAATTGGTTTCTCTTTGTAATTTAAGTTCTTTTGGATATTGATTGAAAGCAAGTCTTAATCCTTGATGAATTGGTTTCTCTTTGTAATTTAAGTTCTTTTGGATATTGATTGAAAGCAAGTCTTAATCCTTGATGAATTGGTTTCTCTTTGTAATTTAAGTTCTTTTGGATATTGATTGAAAGCAAGTCTTAATCCTTGATGAATTGGTTTCTCTTTGTAATTTAAGTTCTTTTGGATATTGATTGAAAGCAAGTCTTAATCCTTGATGAATTGGTTTCTCTTTGTAATTTAAGTTCTTTTGGATATTGATTGAAAGCAAGTCTTAATCCTTGATGAATTGGTTTCTCTTTGTAATTTAAGTTCTTTTGGATATTGATTGAAAGCAAGTCTTAATCCTTGATGAATTGGTTTCTCTTTGTAATTTAAGTTCTTTTGGATATTGATTGAAAGCAAGTCTTAATCCTTGATGAATTGGTTTCTCTTTGTAATTTAAGTTCTTTTGGATATTGATTGAAAGCAAGTCTTAATCCTTGATGAATTGGTTTCTCTTTGTAATTTAAGTTCTTTTGGATATTGATTGAAAGCAAGTCTTAATCCTTGATGAATTGGTTTCTCTTTGTAATTTAAGTTCTTTTGGATATTGATTGAAAGCAAGTCTTAATCCTTGATGAATTGGTTTCTCTTTGTAATTTAAGTTCTTTTGGATATTGATTGAAAGCAAGTCTTAATCCTTGATGAATTGGTTTCTCTTGTGTAATTTAAGTTCTTTTGGATATTGATTGAAAGCAAGTCTTAATCCTTGATGAATTGGTTTCTCTTTGTAATTTAAGTTCTTTTGGATATTGATTGAAAGCAAGTCTTAATCCTTGATGAATTGGTTTCTCTTTGTAATTTAAGTTCTTTTGGATATTGATTGAAAGCAAGTCTTAATCCTTGATGAATTGGTTTCTCTTTGTAATTTAAGTTCTTTTGGATATTGATTGAAAGCAAGTCTTAATCCTTGATGAATTGGTTTCTCTTTGTAATTTAAGTTCTTTTGGATATTGATTGAAAGCAAGTCTTAATCCTTGATGAATTGGTTTCTCTTTGTAATTTAAGTTCTTTTGGATATTGATTGAAAGCAAGTCTTAATCCTTGATGAATTGGTTTCTCTTTGTAATTTAAGTTCTTTTGGATATTGATTGAAAGCAAGTCTTAATCCTTGATGAATTGGTTTCTCTTTGTAATTTAAGTTCTTTTGGATATTGATTGAAAGCAAGTCTTAATCCTTGATGAATTGGTTTCTCTTTGTAATTTAAGTTCTTTTGGATATTGATTGAAAGCAAGTCTTAATCCTTGATGAATTGGTTTCTCTTTGTAATTTAAGTTCTTTTGGATATTGATTGAAAGCAAGTCTTAATCCTTGATGAATTGGTTTCTCTTTGTAATTTAAGTTCTTTTGGATATTGATTGAAAGCAAGTCTTAATCCTTGATGAATTGGTTTCTCTTTGTAATTTAAGTTCTTTTGGATATTGATTGAAAGCAAGTCTTAATCCTTGATGAATTGGTTTCTCTTTGTAATTTAAGTTCTTTTGGATATTGATTGAAAGCAAGTCTTAATCCTTGATGAATTGGTTTCTCTTTGTAATTTAAGTTCTTTTGGATATTGATTGAAAGCAAGTCTTAATCCTTGATGAATTGGTTTCTCTTTGTAATTTAAGTTCTTTTGGATATTGATTGAAAGCAAGTCTTAATCCTTGATGAATTGGTTTCTCTTTGTAATTTAAGTTCTTTTGGATATTGATTGAAAGCAAGTCTTAATCCTTGATGAATTGGTTTCTCTTTGTAATTTAAGTTCTTTTGGATATTGATTGAAAGCAAGTCTTAATCCTTGATGAATTGGTTTCTCTTTGTAATTTAAGTTCTTTTGGATATTGATTGAAAGCAAGTCTTAATCCTTGATGAATTGGTTTCTCTTTGTAATTTAAGTTCTTTTGGATATTGATTGAAAGCAAGTCTTAATCCTTGATGAATTGGTTTCTCTTTGTAATTTAAGTTCTTTTGGATATTGATTGAAAGCAAGTCTTAATCCTTGATGAATTGGTTTCTCTTTGTAATTTAAGTTCTTTTGGATATTGATTGAAAGCAAGTCTTAATCCTTGATGAATTGGTTTCTCTTTGTAATTTAAGTTCTTTTGGATATTGATTGAAAGCAAGTCTTAATCCTTGATGAATTGGTTTCTCTTTGTAATTTAAGTTCTTTTGGATATTGATTGAAAGCAAGTCTTAATCCTTGATGAATTGGTTTCTCTTTGTAATTTAAGTTCTTTTGGATATTGATTGAAAGCAAGTCTTAATCCTTGATGAATTGGTTTCTCTTTGTAATTTAAGTTCTTTTGGATATTGATTGAAAGCAAGTCTTAATCCTTGATGAATTGGTTTCTCTTTGTAATTTAAGTTCTTTTGGATATTGATTGAAAGCAAGTCTTAATCCTTGATGAATTGGTTTCTCTTTGTAATTTAAGTTCTTTTGGATATTGATTGAAAGCAAGTCTTAATCCTTGATGAATTGGTTTCTCTTTGTAATTTAAGTTCTTTTGGATATTGATTGAAAGCAAGTCTTAATCCTTGATGAATTGGTTTCTCTTTGTAATTTAAGTTCTTTTGGATATTGATTGAAAGCAAGTCTTAATCCTTGATGAATTGGTTTCTCTTTGTAATTTAAGTTCTTTTGGATATTGATTGAAAGCAAGTCTTAATCCTTGATGAATTGGTTTCTCTTTGTAATTTAAGTTCTTTTGGATATTGATTGAAAGCAAGTCTTAATCCTTGATGAATTGGTTTCTCTTTGTAATTTAAGTTCTTTTGGATATTGATTGAAAGCAAGTCTTAATCCTTGATGAATTGGTTTCTCTTTGTAATTTAAGTTCTTTTGGATATTGATTGAAAGCAAGTCTTAATCCTTGATGAATTGGTTTCTCTTTGTAATTTAAGTTCTTTTGGATATTGATTGAAAGCAAGTCTTAATCCTTGATGAATTGGTTTCTCTTTGTAATTTAAGTTCTTTTGGATATTGATTGAAAGCAAGTCTTAATCCTTGATGAATTGGTTTCTCTTTGTAATTTAAGTTCTTTTGGATATTGATTGAAAGCAAGTCTTAATCCTTGATGAATTGGTTTCTCTTTGTAATTTAAGTTCTTTTGGATATTGATTGAAAGCAAGTCTTAATCCTTGATGAATTGGTTTCTCTTTGTAATTTAAGTTCTTTTGGATATTGATTGAAAGCAAGTCTTAATCCTTGATGAATTGGTTTCTCTTTGTAATTTAAGTTCTTTTGGATATTGATTGAAAGCAAGTCTTAATCCTTGATGAATTGGTTTCTCTTTGTAATTTAAGTTCTTTTGGATATTGATTGAAAGCAAGTCTTAATCCTTGATGAATTGGTTTCTCTTTGTAATTTAAGTTCTTTTGGATATTGATTGAAAGCAAGTCTTAATCCTTGATGAATTGGTTTCTCTTTGTAATTTAAGTTCTTTTGGATATTGATTGAAAGCAAGTCTTAATCCTTGATGAATTGGTTTCTCTTTGTAATTTAAGTTCTTTTGGATATTGATTGAAAGCAAGTCTTAATCCTTGATGAATTGGTTTCTCTTTGTAATTTAAGTTCTTTTGGATATTGATTGAAAGCAAGTCTTAATCCTTGATGAATTGGTTTCTCTTTGTAATTTAAGTTCTTTTGGATATTGATTGAAAGCAAGTCTTAATCCTTGATGAATTGGTTTCTCTTTGTAATTTAAGTTCTTTTGGATATTGATTGAAAGCAAGTCTTAATCCTTGATGAATTGGTTTCTCTTTGTAATTTAAGTTCTTTTGGATATTGATTGAAAGCAAGTCTTAATCCTTGATGAATTGGTTTCTCTTTGTAATTTAAGTTCTTTTGGATATTGATTGAAAGCAAGTCTTAATCCTTGATGAATTGGTTTCTCTTTGTAATTTAAGTTCTTTTGGATATTGATTGAAAGCAAGTCTTAATCCTTGATGAATTGGTTTCTCTTTGTAATTTAAGTTCTTTTGGATATTGATTGAAAGCAAGTCTTAATCCTTGATGAATTGGTTTCTCTTGTGTAATTTAAGTTCTTTTGGATATTGATTGAAAGCAAGTCTTAATCCTTGATGAATTGGTTTCTCTTTGTAATTTAAGTTCTTTTGGATATTGATTGAAAGCAAGTCTTAATCCTTGATGAATTGGTTTCTCTTTGTAATTTAAGTTCTTTTGGATATTGATTGAAAGCAAGTCTTAATCCTTGATGAATTGGTTTCTCTTTGTAATTTAAGTTCTTTTGGATATTGATTGAAAGCAAGTCTTAATCCTTGATGAATTGGTTTCTCTTTGTAATTTAAGTTCTTTTGGATATTGATTGAAAGCAAGTCTTAATCCTTGATGAATTGGTTTCTCTTTGTAATTTAAGTTCTTTTGGATATTGATTGAAAGCAAGTCTTAATCCTTGATGAATTGGTTTCTCTTTGTAATTTAAGTTCTTTTGGATATTGATTGAAAGCAAGTCTTAATCCTTGATGAATTGGTTTCTCTTTGTAATTTAAGTTCTTTTGGATATTGATTGAAAGCAAGTCTTAATCCTTGATGAATTGGTTTCTCTTTGTAATTTAAGTTCTTTTGGATATTGATTGAAAGCAAGTCTTAATCCTTGATGAATTGGTTTCTCTTTGTAATTTAAGTTCTTTTGGATATTGATTGAAAGCAAGTCTTAATCCTTGATGAATTGGTTTCTCTTTGTAATTTAAGTTCTTTTGGATATTGATTGAAAGCAAGTCTTAATCCTTGATGAATTGGTTTCTCTTTGTAATTTAAGTTCTTTTGGATATTGATTGAAAGCAAGTCTTAATCCTTGATGAATTGGTTTCTCTTTGTAATTTAAGTTCTTTTGGATATTGATTGAAAGCAAGTCTTAATCCTTGATGAATTGGTTTCTCTTTGTAATTTAAGTTCTTTTGGATATTGATTGAAAGCAAGTCTTAATCCTTGATGAATTGGTTTCTCTTTGTAATTTAAGTTCTTTTGGATATTGATTGAAAGCAAGTCTTAATCCTTGATGAATTGGTTTCTCTTTGTAATTTAAGTTCTTTTGGATATTGATTGAAAGCAAGTCTTAATCCTTGATGAATTGGTTTCTCTTTGTAATTTAAGTTCTTTTGGATATTGATTGAAAGCAAGTCTTAATCCTTGATGAATTGGTTTCTCTTTGTAATTTAAGTTCTTTTGGATATTGATTGAAAGCAAGTCTTAATCCTTGATGAATTGGTTTCTCTTTGTAATTTAAGTTCTTTTGGATATTGATTGAAAGCAAGTCTTAATCCTTGATGAATTGGTTTCTCTTTGTAATTTAAGTTCTTTTGGATATTGATTGAAAGCAAGTCTTAATCCTTGATGAATTGGTTTCTCTTTGTAATTTAAGTTCTTTTGGATATTGATTGAAAGCAAGTCTTAATCCTTGATGAATTGGTTTCTCTTTGTAATTTAAGTTCTTTTGGATATTGATTGAAAGCAAGTCTTAATCCTTGATGAATTGGTTTCTCTTTGTAATTTAAGTTCTTTTGGATATTGATTGAAAGCAAGTCTTAATCCTTGATGAATTGGTTTCTCTTTGTAATTTAAGTTCTTTTGGATATTGATTGAAAGCAAGTCTTAATCCTTGATGAATTGGTTTCTCTTTGTAATTTAAGTTCTTTTGGATATTGATTGAAAGCAAGTCTTAATCCTTGATGAATTGGTTTCTCTTTGTAATTTAAGTTCTTTTGGATATTGATTGAAAGCAAGTCTTAATCCTTGATGAATTGGTTTCTCTTTGTAATTTAAGTTCTTTTGGATATTGATTGAAAGCAAGTCTTAATCCTTGATGAATTGGTTTCTCTTTGTAATTTAAGTTCTTTTGGATATTGATTGAAAGCAAGTCTTAATCCTTGATGAATTGGTTTCTCTTTGTAATTTAAGTTCTTTTGGATATTGATTGAAAGCAAGTCTTAATCCTTGATGAATTGGTTTCTCTTTGTAATTTAAGTTCTTTTGGATATTGATTGAAAGCAAGTCTTAATCCTTGATGAATTGGTTTCTCTTTGTAATTTAAGTTCTTTTGGATATTGATTGAAAGCAAGTCTTAATCCTTGATGAATTGGTTTCTCTTTGTAATTTAAGTTCTTTTGGATATTGATTGAAAGCAAGTCTTAATCCTTGATGAATTGGTTTCTCTTTGTAATTTAAGTTCTTTTGGATATTGATTGAAAGCAAGTCTTAATCCTTGATGAATTGGTTTCTCTTTGTAATTTAAGTTCTTTTGGATATTGATTGAAAGCAAGTCTTAATCCTTGATGAATTGGTTTCTCTTTGTAATTTAAGTTCTTTTGGATATTGATTGAAAGCAAGTCTTAATCCTTGATGAATTGGTTTCTCTTTGTAATTTAAGTTCTTTTGGATATTGATTGAAAGCAAGTCTTAATCCTTGATGAATTGGTTTCTCTTTGTAATTTAAGTTCTTTTGGATATTGATTGAAAGCAAGTCTTAATCCTTGATGAATTGGTTTCTCTTTGTAATTTAAGTTCTTTTGGATATTGATTGAAAGCAAGTCTTAATCCTTGATGAATTGGTTTCTCTTTGTAATTTAAGTTCTTTTGGATATTGATTGAAAGCAAGTCTTAATCCTTGATGAATTGGTTTCTCTTTGTAATTTAAGTTCTTTTGGATATTGATTGAAAGCAAGTCTTAATCCTTGATGAATTGGTTTCTCTTTGTAATTTAAGTTCTTTTGGATATTGATTGAAAGCAAGTCTTAATCCTTGATGAATTGGTTTCTCTTTGTAATTTAAGTTCTTTTGGATATTGATTGAAAGCAAGTCTTAATCCTTGATGAATTGGTTTCTCTTTGTAATTTAAGTTCTTTTGGATATTGATTGAAAGCAAGTCTTAATCCTTGATGAATTGGTTTCTCTTTGTAATTTAAGTTCTTTTGGATATTGATTGAAAGCAAGTCTTAATCCTTGATGAATTGGTTTCTCTTTGTAATTTAAGTTCTTTTGGATATTGATTGAAAGCAAGTCTTAATCCTTGATGAATTGGTTTCTCTTTGTAATTTAAGTTCTTTTGGATATTGATTGAAAGCAAGTCTTAATCCTTGATGAATTGGTTTCTCTTTGTAATTTAAGTTCTTTTGGATATTGATTGAAAGCAAGTCTTAATCCTTGATGAATTGGTTTCTCTTTGTAATTTAAGTTCTTTTGGATATTGATTGAAAGCAAGTCTTAATCCTTGATGAATTGGTTTCTCTTTGTAATTTAAGTTCTTTTGGATATTGATTGAAAGCAAGTCTTAATCCTTGATGAATTGGTTTCTCTTTGTAATTTAAGTTCTTTTGGATATTGATTGAAAGCAAGTCTTAATCCTTGATGAATTGGTTTCTCTTTGTAATTTAAGTTCTTTTGGATATTGATTGAAAGCAAGTCTTAATCCTTGATGAATTGGTTTCTCTTTGTAATTTAAGTTCTTTTGGATATTGATTGAAAGCAAGTCTTAATCCTTGATGAATTGGTTTCTCTTTGTAATTTAAGTTCTTTTGGATATTGATTGAAAGCAAGTCTTAATCCTTGATGAATTGGTTTCTCTTTGTAATTTAAGTTCTTTTGGATATTGATTGAAAGCAAGTCTTAATCCTTGATGAATTGGTTTCTCTTTGTAATTTAAGTTCTTTTGGATATTGATTGAAAGCAAGTCTTAATCCTTGATGAATTGGTTTCTCTTTGTAATTTAAGTTCTTTTGGATATTGATTGAAAGCAAGTCTTAATCCTTGATGAATTGGTTTCTCTTTGTAATTTAAGTTCTTTTGGATATTGATTGAAAGCAAGTCTTAATCCTTGATGAATTGGTTTCTCTTTGTAATTTAAGTTCTTTTGGATATTGATTGAAAGCAAGTCTTAATCCTTGATGAATTGGTTTCTCTTTGTAATTTAAGTTCTTTTGGATATTGATTGAAAGCAAGTCTTAATCCTTGATGAATTGGTTTCTCTTTGTAATTTAAGTTCTTTTGGATATTGATTGAAAGCAAGTCTTAATCCTTGATGAATTGGTTTCTCTTTGTAATTTAAGTTCTTTTGGATATTGATTGAAAGCAAGTCTTAATCCTTGATGAATTGGTTTCTCTTTGTAATTTAAGTTCTTTTGGATATTGATTGAAAGCAAGTCTTAATCCTTGATGAATTGGTTTCTCTTTGTAATTTAAGTTCTTTTGGATATTGATTGAAAGCAAGTCTTAATCCTTGATGAATTGGTTTCTCTTTGTAATTTAAGTTCTTTTGGATATTGATTGAAAGCAAGTCTTAATCCTTGATGAATTGGTTTCTCTTTGTAATTTAAGTTCTTTTGGATATTGATTGAAAGCAAGTCTTAATCCTTGATGAATTGGTTTCTCTTTGTAATTTAAGTTCTTTTGGATATTGATTGAAAGCAAGTCTTAATCCTTGATGAATTGGTTTCTCTTTGTAATTTAAGTTCTTTTGGATATTGATTGAAAGCAAGTCTTAATCCTTGATGAATTGGTTTCTCTTTGTAATTTAAGTTCTTTTGGATATTGATTGAAAGCAAGTCTTAATCCTTGATGAATTGGTTTCTCTTTGTAATTTAAGTTCTTTTGGATATTGATTGAAAGCAAGTCTTAATCCTTGATGAATTGGTTTCTCTTTGTAATTTAAGTTCTTTTGGATATTGATTGAAAGCAAGTCTTAATCCTTGATGAATTGGTTTCTCTTTGTAATTTAAGTTCTTTTGGATATTGATTGAAAGCAAGTCTTAATCCTTGATGAATTGGTTTCTCTTTGTAATTTAAGTTCTTTTGGATATTGATTGAAAGCAAGTCTTAATCCTTGATGAATTGGTTTCTCTTTGTAATTTAAGTTCTTTTGGATATTGATTGAAAGCAAGTCTTAATCCTTGATGAATTGGTTTCTCTTTGTAATTTAAGTTCTTTTGGATATTGATTGAAAGCAAGTCTTAATCCTTGATGAATTGGTTTCTCTTTGTAATTTAAGTTCTTTTGGATATTGATTGAAAGCAAGTCTTAATCCTTGATGAATTGGTTTCTCTTTGTAATTTAAGTTCTTTTGGATATTGATTGAAAGCAAGTCTTAATCCTTGATGAATTGGTTTCTCTTTGTAATTTAAGTTCTTTTGGATATTGATTGAAAGCAAGTCTTAATCCTTGATGAATTGGTTTCTCTTTGTAATTTAAGTTCTTTTGGATATTGATTGAAAGCAAGTCTTAATCCTTGATGAATTGGTTTCTCTTTGTAATTTAAGTTCTTTTGGATATTGATTGAAAGCAAGTCTTAATCCTTGATGAATTGGTTTCTCTTTGTAATTTAAGTTCTTTTGGATATTGATTGAAAGCAAGTCTTAATCCTTGATGAATTGGTTTCTCTTTGTAATTTAAGTTCTTTTGGATATTGATTGAAAGCAAGTCTTAATCCTTGATGAATTGGTTTCTCTTTGTAATTTAAGTTCTTTTGGATATTGATTGAAAGCAAGTCTTAATCCTTGATGAATTGGTTTCTCTTTGTAATTTAAGTTCTTTTGGATATTGATTGAAAGCAAGTCTTAATCCTTGATGAATTGGTTTCTCTTTGTAATTTAAGTTCTTTTGGATATTGATTGAAAGCAAGTCTTAATCCTTGATGAATTGGTTTCTCTTTGTAATTTAAGTTCTTTTGGATATTGATTGAAAGCAAGTCTTAATCCTTGATGAATTGGTTTCTCTTTGTAATTTAAGTTCTTTTGGATATTGATTGAAAGCAAGTCTTAATCCTTGATGAATTGGTTTCTCTTTGTAATTTAAGTTCTTTTGGATATTGATTGAAAGCAAGTCTTAATCCTTGATGAATTGGTTTCTCTTTGTAATTTAAGTTCTTTTGGATATTGATTGAAAGCAAGTCTTAATCCTTGATGAATTGGTTTCTCTTTGTAATTTAAGTTCTTTTGGATATTGATTGAAAGCAAGTCTTAATCCTTGATGAATTGGTTTCTCTTTGTAATTTAAGTTCTTTTGGATATTGATTGAAAGCAAGTCTTAATCCTTGATGAATTGGTTTCTCTTTGTAATTTAAGTTCTTTTGGATATTGATTGAAAGCAAGTCTTAATCCTTGATGAATTGGTTTCTCTTTGTAATTTAAGTTCTTTTGGATATTGATTGAAAGCAAGTCTTAATCCTTGATGAATTGGTTTCTCTTTGTAATTTAAGTTCTTTTGGATATTGATTGAAAGCAAGTCTTAATCCTTGATGAATTGGTTTCTCTTTGTAATTTAAGTTCTTTTGGATATTGATTGAAAGCAAGTCTTAATCCTTGATGAATTGGTTTCTCTTTGTAATTTAAGTTCTTTTGGATATTGATTGAAAGCAAGTCTTAATCCTTGATGAATTGGTTTCTCTTTGTAATTTAAGTTCTTTTGGATATTGATTGAAAGCAAGTCTTAATCCTTGATGAATTGGTTTCTCTTTGTAATTTAAGTTCTTTTGGATATTGATTGAAAGCAAGTCTTAATCCTTGATGAATTGGTTTCTCTTTGTAATTTAAGTTCTTTTGGATATTGATTGAAAGCAAGTCTTAATCCTTGATGAATTGGTTTCTCTTTGTAATTTAAGTTCTTTTGGATATTGATTGAAAGCAAGTCTTAATCCTTGATGAATTGGTTTCTCTTTGTAATTTAAGTTCTTTTGGATATTGATTGAAAGCAAGTCTTAATCCTTGATGAATTGGTTTCTCTTTGTAATTTAAGTTCTTTTGGATATTGATTGAAAGCAAGTCTTAATCCTTGATGAATTGGTTTCTCTTTGTAATTTAAGTTCTTTTGGATATTGATTGAAAGCAAGTCTTAATCCTTGATGAATTGGTTTCTCTTTGTAATTTAAGTTCTTTTGGATATTGATTGAAAGCAAGTCTTAATCCTTGATGAATTGGTTTCTCTTTGTAATTTAAGTTCTTTTGGATATTGATTGAAAGCAAGTCTTAATCCTTGATGAATTGGTTTCTCTTTGTAATTTAAGTTCTTTTGGATATTGATTGAAAGCAAGTCTTAATCCTTGATGAATTGGTTTCTCTTTGTAATTTAAGTTCTTTTGGATATTGATTGAAAGCAAGTCTTAATCCTTGATGAATTGGTTTCTCTTTGTAATTTAAGTTCTTTTGGATATTGATTGAAAGCAAGTCTTAATCCTTGATGAATTGGTTTCTCTTTGTAATTTAAGTTCTTTTGGATATTGATTGAAAGCAAGTCTTAATCCTTGATGAATTGGTTTCTCTTTGTAATTTAAGTTCTTTTGGATATTGATTGAAAGCAAGTCTTAATCCTTGATGAATTGGTTTCTCTTTGTAATTTAAGTTCTTTTGGATATTGATTGAAAGCAAGTCTTAATCCTTGATGAATTGGTTTCTCTTTGTAATTTAAGTTCTTTTGGATATTGATTGAAAGCAAGTCTTAATCCTTGATGAATTGGTTTCTCTTTGTAATTTAAGTTCTTTTGGATATTGATTGAAAGCAAGTCTTAATCCTTGATGAATTGGTTTCTCTTTGTAATTTAAGTTCTTTTGGATATTGATTGAAAGCAAGTCTTAATCCTTGATGAATTGGTTTCTCTTTGTAATTTAAGTTCTTTTGGATATTGATTGAAAGCAAGTCTTAATCCTTGATGAATTGGTTTCTCTTTGTAATTTAAGTTCTTTTGGATATTGATTGAAAGCAAGTCTTAATCCTTGATGAATTGGTTTCTCTTTGTAATTTAAGTTCTTTTGGATATTGATTGAAAGCAAGTCTTAATCCTTGATGAATTGGTTTCTCTTTGTAATTTAAGTTCTTTTGGATATTGATTGAAAGCAAGTCTTAATCCTTGATGAATTGGTTTCTCTTTGTAATTTAAGTTCTTTTGGATATTGATTGAAAGCAAGTCTTAATCCTTGATGAATTGGTTTCTCTTTGTAATTTAAGTTCTTTTGGATATTGATTGAAAGCAAGTCTTAATCCTTGATGAATTGGTTTCTCTTTGTAATTTAAGTTCTTTTGGATATTGATTGAAAGCAAGTCTTAATCCTTGATGAATTGGTTTCTCTTTGTAATTTAAGTTCTTTTGGATATTGATTGAAAGCAAGTCTTAATCCTTGATGAATTGGTTTCTCTTTGTAATTTAAGTTCTTTTGGATATTGATTGAAAGCAAGTCTTAATCCTTGATGAATTGGTTTCTCTTTGTAATTTAAGTTCTTTTGGATATTGATTGAAAGCAAGTCTTAATCCTTGATGAATTGGTTTCTCTTTGTAATTTAAGTTCTTTTGGATATTGATTGAAAGCAAGTCTTAATCCTTGATGAATTGGTTTCTCTTTGTAATTTAAGTTCTTTTGGATATTGATTGAAAGCAAGTCTTAATCCTTGATGAATTGGTTTCTCTTTGTAATTTAAGTTCTTTTGGATATTGATTGAAAGCAAGTCTTAATCCTTGATGAATTGGTTTCTCTTTGTAATTTAAGTTCTTTTGGATATTGATTGAAAGCAAGTCTTAATCCTTGATGAATTGGTTTCTCTTTGTAATTTAAGTTCTTTTGGATATTGATTGAAAGCAAGTCTTAATCCTTGATGAATTGGTTTCTCTTTGTAATTTAAGTTCTTTTGGATATTGATTGAAAGCAAGTCTTAATCCTTGATGAATTGGTTTCTCTTTGTAATTTAAGTTCTTTTGGATATTGATTGAAAGCAAGTCTTAATCCTTGATGAATTGGTTTCTCTTTGTAATTTAAGTTCTTTTGGATATTGATTGAAAGCAAGTCTTAATCCTTGATGAATTGGTTTCTCTTTGTAATTTAAGTTCTTTTGGATATTGATTGAAAGCAAGTCTTAATCCTTGATGAATTGGTTTCTCTTTGTAATTTAAGTTCTTTTGGATATTGATTGAAAGCAAGTCTTAATCCTTGATGAATTGGTTTCTCTTTGTAATTTAAGTTCTTTTGGATATTGATTGAAAGCAAGTCTTAATCCTTGATGAATTGGTTTCTCTTTGTAATTTAAGTTCTTTTGGATATTGATTGAAAGCAAGTCTTAATCCTTGATGAATTGGTTTCTCTTTGTAATTTAAGTTCTTTTGGATATTGATTGAAAGCAAGTCTTAATCCTTGATGAATTGGTTTCTCTTTGTAATTTAAGTTCTTTTGGATATTGATTGAAAGCAAGTCTTAATCCTTGATGAATTGGTTTCTCTTTGTAATTTAAGTTCTTTTGGATATTGATTGAAAGCAAGTCTTAATCCTTGATGAATTGGTTTCTCTTTGTAATTTAAGTTCTTTTGGATATTGATTGAAAGCAAGTCTTAATCCTTGATGAATTGGTTTCTCTTTGTAATTTAAGTTCTTTTGGATATTGATTGAAAGCAAGTCTTAATCCTTGATGAATTGGTTTCTCTTTGTAATTTAAGTTCTTTTGGATATTGATTGAAAGCAAGTCTTAATCCTTGATGAATTGGTTTCTCTTTGTAATTTAAGTTCTTTTGGATATTGATTGAAAGCAAGTCTTAATCCTTGATGAATTGGTTTCTCTTTGTAATTTAAGTTCTTTTGGATATTGATTGAAAGCAAGTCTTAATCCTTGATGAATTGGTTTCTCTTTGTAATTTAAGTTCTTTTGGATATTGATTGAAAGCAAGTCTTAATCCTTGATGAATTGGTTTCTCTTTGTAATTTAAGTTCTTTTGGATATTGATTGAAAGCAAGTCTTAATCCTTGATGAATTGGTTTCTCTTTGTAATTTAAGTTCTTTTGGATATTGATTGAAAGCAAGTCTTAATCCTTGATGAATTGGTTTCTCTTTGTAATTTAAGTTCTTTTGGATATTGATTGAAAGCAAGTCTTAATCCTTGATGAATTGGTTTCTCTTTGTAATTTAAGTTCTTTTGGATATTGATTGAAAGCAAGTCTTAATCCTTGATGAATTGGTTTCTCTTTGTAATTTAAGTTCTTTTGGATATTGATTGAAAGCAAGTCTTAATCCTTGATGAATTGGTTTCTCTTTGTAATTTAAGTTCTTTTGGATATTGATTGAAAGCAAGTCTTAATCCTTGATGAATTGGTTTCTCTTTGTAATTTAAGTTCTTTTGGATATTGATTGAAAGCAAGTCTTAATCCTTGATGAATTGGTTTCTCTTTGTAATTTAAGTTCTTTTGGATATTGATTGAAAGCAAGTCTTAATCCTTGATGAATTGGTTTCTCTTTGTAATTTAAGTTCTTTTGGATATTGATTGAAAGCAAGTCTTAATCCTTGATGAATTGGTTTCTCTTTGTAATTTAAGTTCTTTTGGATATTGATTGAAAGCAAGTCTTAATCCTTGATGAATTGGTTTCTCTTTGTAATTTAAGTTCTTTTGGATATTGATTGAAAGCAAGTCTTAATCCTTGATGAATTGGTTTCTCTTTGTAATTTAAGTTCTTTTGGATATTGATTGAAAGCAAGTCTTAATCCTTGATGAATTGGTTTCTCTTTGTAATTTAAGTTCTTTTGGATATTGATTGAAAGCAAGTCTTAATCCTTGATGAATTGGTTTCTCTTTGTAATTTAAGTTCTTTTGGATATTGATTGAAAGCAAGTCTTAATCCTTGATGAATTGGTTTCTCTTTGTAATTTAAGTTCTTTTGGATATTGATTGAAAGCAAGTCTTAATCCTTGATGAATTGGTTTCTCTTTGTAATTTAAGTTCTTTTGGATATTGATTGAAAGCAAGTCTTAATCCTTGATGAATTGGTTTCTCTTTGTAATTTAAGTTCTTTTGGATATTGATTGAAAGCAAGTCTTAATCCTTGATGAATTGGTTTCTCTTTGTAATTTAAGTTCTTTTGGATATTGATTGAAAGCAAGTCTTAATCCTTGATGAATTGGTTTCTCTTTGTAATTTAAGTTCTTTTGGATATTGATTGAAAGCAAGTCTTAATCCTTGATGAATTGGTTTCTCTTTGTAATTTAAGTTCTTTTGGATATTGATTGAAAGCAAGTCTTAATCCTTGATGAATTGGTTTCTCTTTGTAATTTAAGTTCTTTTGGATATTGATTGAAAGCAAGTCTTAATCCTTGATGAATTGGTTTCTCTTTGTAATTTAAGTTCTTTTGGATATTGATTGAAAGCAAGTCTTAATCCTTGATGAATTGGTTTCTCTTTGTAATTTAAGTTCTTTTGGATATTGATTGAAAGCAAGTCTTAATCCTTGATGAATTGGTTTCTCTTTGTAATTTAAGTTCTTTTGGATATTGATTGAAAGCAAGTCTTAATCCTTGATGAATTGGTTTCTCTTTGTAATTTAAGTTCTTTTGGATATTGATTGAAAGCAAGTCTTAATCCTTGATGAATTGGTTTCTCTTTGTAATTTAAGTTCTTTTGGATATTGATTGAAAGCAAGTCTTAATCCTTGATGAATTGGTTTCTCTTTGTAATTTAAGTTCTTTTGGATATTGATTGAAAGCAAGTCTTAATCCTTGATGAATTGGTTTCTCTTTGTAATTTAAGTTCTTTTGGATATTGATTGAAAGCAAGTCTTAATCCTTGATGAATTGGTTTCTCTTTGTAATTTAAGTTCTTTTGGATATTGATTGAAAGCAAGTCTTAATCCTTGATGAATTGGTTTCTCTTTGTAATTTAAGTTCTTTTGGATATTGATTGAAAGCAAGTCTTAATCCTTGATGAATTGGTTTCTCTTTGTAATTTAAGTTCTTTTGGATATTGATTGAAAGCAAGTCTTAATCCTTGATGAATTGGTTTCTCTTTGTAATTTAAGTTCTTTTGGATATTGATTGAAAGCAAGTCTTAATCCTTGATGAATTGGTTTCTCTTTGTAATTTAAGTTCTTTTGGATATTGATTGAAAGCAAGTCTTAATCCTTGATGAATTGGTTTCTCTTTGTAATTTAAGTTCTTTTGGATATTGATTGAAAGCAAGTCTTAATCCTTGATGAATTGGTTTCTCTTTGTAATTTAAGTTCTTTTGGATATTGATTGAAAGCAAGTCTTAATCCTTGATGAATTGGTTTCTCTTTGTAATTTAAGTTCTTTTGGATATTGATTGAAAGCAAGTCTTAATCCTTGATGAATTGGTTTCTCTTTGTAATTTAAGTTCTTTTGGATATTGATTGAAAGCAAGTCTTAATCCTTGATGAATTGGTTTCTCTTTGTAATTTAAGTTCTTTTGGATATTGATTGAAAGCAAGTCTTAATCCTTGATGAATTGGTTTCTCTTTGTAATTTAAGTTCTTTTGGATATTGATTGAAAGCAAGTCTTAATCCTTGATGAATTGGTTTCTCTTTGTAATTTAAGTTCTTTTGGATATTGATTGAAAGCAAGTCTTAATCCTTGATGAATTGGTTTCTCTTTGTAATTTAAGTTCTTTTGGATATTGATTGAAAGCAAGTCTTAATCCTTGATGAATTGGTTTCTCTTTGTAATTTAAGTTCTTTTGGATATTGATTGAAAGCAAGTCTTAATCCTTGATGAATTGGTTTCTCTTTGTAATTTAAGTTCTTTTGGATATTGATTGAAAGCAAGTCTTAATCCTTGATGAATTGGTTTCTCTTTGTAATTTAAGTTCTTTTGGATATTGATTGAAAGCAAGTCTTAATCCTTGATGAATTGGTTTCTCTTTGTAATTTAAGTTCTTTTGGATATTGATTGAAAGCAAGTCTTAATCCTTGATGAATTGGTTTCTCTTTGTAATTTAAGTTCTTTTGGATATTGATTGAAAGCAAGTCTTAATCCTTGATGAATTGGTTTCTCTTTGTAATTTAAGTTCTTTTGGATATTGATTGAAAGCAAGTCTTAATCCTTGATGAATTGGTTTCTCTTTGTAATTTAAGTTCTTTTGGATATTGATTGAAAGCAAGTCTTAATCCTTGATGAATTGGTTTCTCTTTGTAATTTAAGTTCTTTTGGATATTGATTGAAAGCAAGTCTTAATCCTTGATGAATTGGTTTCTCTTTGTAATTTAAGTTCTTTTGGATATTGATTGAAAGCAAGTCTTAATCCTTGATGAATTGGTTTCTCTTTGTAATTTAAGTTCTTTTGGATATTGATTGAAAGCAAGTCTTAATCCTTGATGAATTGGTTTCTCTTTGTAATTTAAGTTCTTTTGGATATTGATTGAAAGCAAGTCTTAATCCTTGATGAATTGGTTTCTCTTTGTAATTTAAGTTCTTTTGGATATTGATTGAAAGCAAGTCTTAATCCTTGATGAATTGGTTTCTCTTTGTAATTTAAGTTCTTTTGGATATTGATTGAAAGCAAGTCTTAATCCTTGATGAATTGGTTTCTCTTTGTAATTTAAGTTCTTTTGGATATTGATTGAAAGCAAGTCTTAATCCTTGATGAATTGGTTTCTCTTTGTAATTTAAGTTCTTTTGGATATTGATTGAAAGCAAGTCTTAATCCTTGATGAATTGGTTTCTTTTGTACTTTGTTCTTTTGGAATTTAAGTTCTTTTGGATATTGATTGAAAGCAAGTCTTAATCCTTAATGATGGTTTCTTTTGTAATTGTTCTTTTGTTTGATTGAAAGCAAGTCTTAATCCTTGTAATTGGTTTCTTTTGGACTTTAAGTTCTTTTGGAATTGGTTTCTCTTTGTTCTTTATTGATTGAAAGCAAGTCTTAATCCTTGATGAATTGGTTTCTCTTTGTAATTTAAGTTCTTTTGGATATTGATTGAAAGCAAGTCTTAATCCTTGATGAATTGGTTTCTCTTTGTAATTTAAGTTGAAAGCTTTTCCTTGGATTGGTTTCTCTTTGTTTATTGATTGAAAGCAAGTCTTAATCCTTGATGAATTGGTTTCTCTTTGTAATTTAAGTTCTTTTGGATATTGATTGAAAGCAAGTCTTAATCCTTGATGAATTGGTTTCTCTTGTAATAATTTAAGTTCTTTTGGATATTGATTGAAAGCAAGTCTTT
>JAVHNN010000402.1:0-35225 GCA_031439585.1 Pterocarpus macrocarpus
CTAAAATTTAAAAATTAAAGATATGATTCTATTCTAAAAGATTTATCCCTAACAAAAT
This sequence comes from Pterocarpus macrocarpus, assembly GCA_031439585.1. Classification (NCBI taxonomy): domain Eukaryota; kingdom Viridiplantae; phylum Streptophyta; class Magnoliopsida; order Fabales; family Fabaceae; genus Pterocarpus; species Pterocarpus macrocarpus. The sequence continues at coordinate 59 of JAVHNN010000402.1, forward strand.
TAAATCAGATTTGATTTAAATCTAAATAAGTCAAAACAAATCAAAAGCAAATCTAGATACAATCTAAATATATTTCAAACTTGATCATATCGCTTGCTCTCCAAGTTACTTTAATTTAGCTTGATTCCTTGATCTCCAAGTAACTTGAAATGAGCTCTTAGATTTCTTGATCTCCAAGGCAGAACTAGCTCTCTAGAAACAAGCTCTTTTGCAATGTTGAAATGACCAAATTACCCTCTTGAGCACGTATCAAATTGGAATCAAGTCTTATTCCAAAAGGAATTGGTTTCTCATTCTCCTTTATGTTCCATTTGCAATTGATTGGAATCAAGTCTTTATCCTTAAGCAATTGGCTTCTCTTTCTTCTTTAAGTTCTTTTGGCCATCGATTGGGATCAAGTCTTATTCCAAATGGAATTGGTTTCTCATTGACTGTTATGTTCCTTATGCAGTTGATTGGAATCAAGCGTTATTCCAAAAGGAATTGGTTTCTCATTCCCCTTTATGTTCCTTTTGTACATGATTAGAATCAAGTATTAATCGTTAAGAAATTGGTTTCTCTTTCTTCTTTTGGTTCTTTTGACCATTGATTGGAATCAAGTCTTATTCCAAAAGGAATTGGTTTTTTCCTTCTCCTTTATGTTCCATTTGCAATGGATTGGAATCAAGTCTTATTCCACATGGAATTGGTTTCTCATTTACCGTTATGTTCCTTGTGCAATTGATTGGAATCAAGTCTTTATCCTTAAGCAATTGGTTTCTCTTTCTTTTTTAAGTTCTTTTGGCCATTGATTGGAATCAAGTCTTATTCCAAAAGGAATTGGTTTCTCATTCTCCTTTATGCTCCTTTTGTACATGATTAGAATCAAGTATTAACCGTTAAGAAATTGGTTTCTCTTTCTTCTTTTGGTTCTTTTGGCCATTGATTGGAATCAAGTCTTATTCCAAAAGGAATTGGTTTCTCATTCTCCTTTATGTTCCATTTGCAATTGATTGGAATCAAGTCTTTATCCTTAAGCAATTGGCTTCTCTTTCTTCTTTAAGTTCTTTTGGCCATCGATTGGGATCAAGTCTTATTCCAAATGGAATTGGTTTCTCATTGGCTGTTATGTTCCTTATGCAGTTGATTGGAATCAAGCGTTATTCCAAAAGGAATTGGTTTCTCATTCCACTTTATGTTCCTTTTGTACATGATTAGAATCAAGTATTAATCGTTAAGAAATTGGTTTCTCTTTCTTCTTTTGGTTCTTTTGACCATTGATTGGAATCAAGTCTTATTCCAAAAGGAATTGGCTTTTCCTTCTCCTTTATGTTCCATTTGCAATTGATTGGAATCAAGTCTTATTCCACATGGAATTGGTTTCTCATTTACCGTTATGTTCCTTGTGCAATTGATTGGAATCAAGTCTTTATCCTTAAGCAATTGGTTTCTCTTTCTTTTTTAAGTTCTTTTGGCCATTGATTGGAATCAAGTCTTATTCCAAAAGGAATTGGTTTCTCATTCTCCTTTATGTTCCTTTTGTACATGATTAGAATCAAGTATTAATCGTTAAGAAATTGGTTTCTCTTTCTTCTTTTGGTTCTTTTGACCATTGATTGGAATCAAGTCTTATTCCAAAAGGAATTGGTTTCTCATTCTCCTTTATGTTCCATTTGCAATCGATTGGAATCAAGTCTTATTCCACATGGAATTGGTTTCTCATTTACCGTTATGTTCCTTGTGCAATTGATTGGAATCAAGTCTTTATCCTTAAGCAATTGGTTTCTCTTTCTTTTTTAAGTTCTTTTGGCCATTGATTGGAATCAAGTCTTATTCCAAAAGGAATTGGTTTCTCATTCTCCTTTATGCTCCTTTTGTACATGATTAGAATCAAGTATTAATCGTTAAGAAATTGGTTTCTCTTTCTTCTTTTGGTTCTTTTGGCCATTGATTGGAATCAAGTCTTATTCCAAAAGGAATTGGTTTCTCATTCTCCTTTATGTTCCATTTGCAATTGATTGGAATCAAGTCTTTATCCTTAAGCAATTGGCTTCTCTTTCTTCTTTAAGTTCTTTTGGCCATCGATTGGGATCAAGTCTTATTCCAAATGGAATTGGTTTCTCATTGACTGTTATGTTCCTTATGCAGTTGATTGGAATCAAGCGTTATTCCAAAAGGAATTGGTTTCTCATTCCCCTTTATGTTCCTTTTGTACATGATTAGAATCAAGTATTAATCGTTAAGAAATTGGTTTCTCTTTCTTCTTTTGGTTCTTTTGACCATTGATTGGAATCAAGTCTTATTCCAAAAGGAATTGGTTTTTTCCTTCTCCTTTATGTTCCATTTGCAATTGATTGGAATCAAGTCTTATTCCACATGGAATTGGTTTCTCATTTACCGTTATGTTCCTTGTGCAATTGATTGGAATCAAGTCTTTATCCTTAAGCAATTGGTTTCTCTTTTTTTTTAAGTTCTTTTGGCCATTGATTGGAATCAAGTCTTATTCCAAAAGGAATTGGTTTCTCATTCTCCTTTATGTTCCATTTGCAATTGATTGGAATCAAGTCTTTATCCTTAAGCAATTGGCTTCTCTTTCTTCTTTAAGTTCTTTTGGCCATCGATTGGGATCAAGTCTTATTCCAAATGGAATTGGTTTCTCATTGACTGTTATGTTCCTTATGCAGTTGATTGGAATCAAGCGTTATTCCAAAAGGAATTGGTTTCTCATTCTCCTTTATGTTCCTTTTGTACATGATTAGAATCAAGTATTAATCGTTAAGAAATTGGTTTCTCTTTCTTCTTTTGGTTCTTTTGACCATTGATTGGAATCAAGTCTTATTCCAAAAGGAATTGGCTTTTCCTTCTCCTTTATGTTCCATTTGCAATTGATTGGAATCAAGTCTTATTCCACATGGAATTGGTTTCTCATTTACCGTTATGTTCCTTGTGCAATTGATTGGAATCAAGTCTTTATCCTTAAGCAATTGGTTTCTCTTTCTTTTTTAAGTTCTTTTGGCCATTGATTGGAATCAAGTCTTATTCCAAAAGGAATTGGTTTCTCATTCTCCTTTATGCTCCTTTTGTACATGATTAGAATCAAGTATTAACCGTTAAGAAATTGGTTTCTCTTTCTTCTTTTGGTTCTTTTGGCCATTGATTGGAATCAAGTCTTATTCCAAAAGGAATTGGTTTCTCATTCTCCTTTATGTTCCATTTGCAATTGATTGGAATCAAGTCTTTATCCTTAAGCAATTGGCTTCTCTTTCTTCTTTAAGTTCTTTTGGCCATCGATTGGGATCAAGTCTTATTCCAAATGGAATTGGTTTCTCATTGACTGTTATGTTCCTTATGCAGTTGATTGGAATCAAGCGTTATTCCAAAAGGAATTGGTTTCTCATTCCCCTTTATGTTCCTTTTGTACATGATTAGAATCAAGTATTAATCGTTAAGAAATTGGTTTCTCTTTCTTCTTTTGGTTCTTTTGACCATTGATTGGAATCAAGTCTTATTCCAAAAGGAATTGGCTTTTCCTTCTCCTTTATGTTCCATTTGCAATTGATTGGAATCAAGTCTTATTCCACATGGAATTGGTTTCTCATTTACCGTTATGTTCCTTGTGCAATTGATTGGAATCAAGTCTTTATCCTTAAGCAATTGGTTTCTCTTTCTTTTTTAAGTTCTTTTGGCCATTGATTGGAATCAAGTCTTATTCCAAAAGGAATTGGTTTCTCATTCTCCTTTATGCTCCTTTTGTACATGATTAGAATCAAGTATTAACCGTTAAGAAATTGGTTTCTCTTTCTTCTTTTGGTTCTTTTGGCCATTGATTGGAATCAAGTCTTATTCCAAAAGGAATTGGTTTCTCATTCTCCTTTATGTTCCATTTGCAATTGATTGGAATCAAGTCTTTATCCTTAAGCAATTGGCTTCTCTTTCTTCTTTAAGTTCTTTTGGCCATCGATTGGGATCAAGTCTTATTCCAAATGGAATTGGTTTCTCATTGACTGTTATGTTCCTTATGCAGTTGATTGGAATCAAGCGTTATTCCAAAAGGAATTGGTTTCTCATTCCCCTTTATGTTCCTTTTGTACATGATTAGAATCAAGTATTAATCGTTAAGAAATTGGTTTCTCTTTCTTCTTTTGGTTCTTTTGACCATTGATTGGAATCAAGTCTTATTCCAAAAGGAATTGGTTTTTTCCTTCTCCTTTATGTTCCATTTGCAATTGATTGGAATCAAGTCTTATTCCACATGGAATTGGTTTCTCATTTACCGTTATGTTCCTTGTGCAATTGATTGGAATCAAGTCTTTATCCTTAAGCAATTGGTTTCTCTTTCTTTTTTAAGTTCTTTTGGCCATTGATTGGAATCAAGTCTTATTCCAAAAGGAATTGGTTTCTCATTCTCCTTTATGTTCCTTTTGTACATGATTAGAATCAAGTATTAACCGTTAAGAAATTGGTTTCTCTTTCTTCTTTTGGTTCTTTTGGCCATTGATTGGAATCAAGTCTTATTCCAAAAGGAATTGGTTTCTCATTCTCCTTTATGTTCCATTTGCAATTGATTGGAATCAAGTCTTTATCCTTAAGCAATTGGCTTCTCTTTCTTCTTTAAGTTCTTTTGGCCATCGATTGGGATCAAGTCTTATTCCAAATGGAATTGGTTTCTCATTGACTGTTATGTTCCTTATGCAGTTGATTGGAATCAAGCGTTATTCCAAAAGGAATTGGTTTCTCATTCCCTTTTATGTTCCTTTTGTACATGATTAGAATCAAGTATTAATCGTTAAGAAATTGGTTTCTCTTTCTTCTTTTGGTTCTTTTGACCATTGATTGGAATCAAGTCTTATTCCAAAAGGAATTGGCTTTTCCTTCTCCTTTATGTTCCATTTGCAATTGATTGGAATCAAGTCTTATTCCACATGGAATTGGTTTCTCATTTACCGTTATGTTCCTTGTGCAATTGATTGGAATCAAGTCTTTATCCTTAAGCAATTGGTTTCTCTTTCTTTTTTAAGTTCTTTTGGCCATTGATTGGAATCAAGTCTTATTCCAAAAGGAATTGGTTTCTCATTCTCCTTTATGCTCCTTTTGTACATGATTAGAATCAAGTATTAACCGTTAAGAAATTGGTTTCTCTTTCTTTTTTAAGTTCTTTTGGCCATTGATTGGAATCAAGTCTTATTCCAAAAGGAATTGGTTTCTCATTCTCCTTTATGTTCCATTTGCAATTGATTGGAATCAAGTCTTTATCCTTAAGCAATTGGCTTCTCTTTCTTCTTTAAGTTCTTTTGGCCATCGATTGGGATCAAGTCTTATTCCAAATGGAATTGGTTTCTCATTGTCTGTTATGTTCCTTATGCAGTTGATTGGAATCAAGCGTTATTCCAAAAGGAATTGGTTTCTCATTTCCCTTTATGTTCCTTTTGTACATGATTAGAATCAAGTATTAATCGTTAAGAAATTGGTTTCTCTTTCTTCTTTTGGTTCTTTTGACCATTGATTGGAATCAAGTCTTATTCCAAAAGGAATTGGTTTTCCTTCTCCTTTATGTTCCATTTGCAATTGATTGGAATCAAGTCTTATTCCACATGGAATTGGTTTCTCATTTACCGTTATGTTCCTTGTGCAATTGATTGGAATCAAGTCTTTATCCTTAAGCAATTGGTTTCTCTTTCTTTTTTAAGTTCTTTTGGCCATTGATTGGAATCAAGTCTTATTCCAAAAGGAATTGGTTTCTCATTCTCCTTTATGCTCCTTTTGTACATGATTAGAATCAAGTATTAACCGTTAAGAAATTGGTTTCTCTTTCTTCTTTTGGTTCTTTTGGCCATTGATTGGAATCAAGTCTTATTCCAAAAGGAATTGGTTTCTCATTCTCCTTTATGTTCCATTTGCAATTGATTGGAATCAAGTCTTTATCCTTAAGCAATTGGCTTCTCTTTCTTCTTTAAGTTCTTTTGGCCATCGATTGGGATCAAGTCTTATTCCAAATGGAATTGGTTTCTCATTGACTGTTATGTTCCTTATGCAGTTGATTGGAATCAAGCGTTATTCCAAAAGGAATTGGTTTGTACATGATTAGAATCAAGTATTAATCGTTAAGAAATTGGTTTCTCTTTCTTCTTTTGGTTCTTTTGACCATTGATTGGAATCAAGTCTTATTCCAAAAGGAATTGGCTTTTCCTTCTCCTTTATGTTCCATTTGCAATTGATTGGAATCAAGTCTTATTCCACATGGAATTGGTTTCTCATTTACCGTTATGTTCCTTGTGCAATTGATTGGAATCAAGTCTTTATCCTTAAGCAATTGGTTTCTCTTTCTTTTTTAAGTTCTTTTGGCCATTGATTGGAATCAAGTCTTATTCCAAAAGGAATTGGTTTCTCATTCTCCTTTATGCTCCTTTTGTACATGATTAGAATCAAGTATTAACCGTTAAGAAATTGGTTTCTCTTTCTTCTTTTGGTTCTTTTGGCCATTGATTGGAATCAAGTCTTATTCCAAAAGGAATTGGTTTCTCATTCTCCTTTATGTTCCATTTGCAATTGATTGGAATCAAGTCTTTATCCTTAAGCAATTGGCTTCTCTTTCTTCTTTAAGTTCTTTTGGCCATCGATTGGGATCAAGTCTTATTCCAAATGGAATTGGTTTCTCATTGACTGTTATGTTCCTTATGCAGTTGATTGGAATCAAGCCTTATTCCAAAAGGAATTGGTTTCTCATTCCCCTTTATGTTCCTTTTGTACATGATTAGAATCAAGTATTAATCGTTAAGAAATTGGTTTCTCTTTCTTCTTTTGGTTCTTTTGACCATTGATTGGAATCAAGTCTTATTCCAAAAGGAATTGGTTTTTTCCTTCTCCTTTATGTTCCATTTGCAATTGATTGGAATCAAGTCTTATTCCACATGGAATTGGTTTCTCATTTACCGTTATGTTCCTTGTGCAATTGATTGGAATCAAGTCTTTATCCTTAAGCAATTGGTTTCTCTTTCTTTTTTAAGTTCTTTTGGCCATTGATTGGAATCAAGTCTTATTCCAAAAGGAATTGGTTTCTCATTCTCCTTTATGTTCCTTTTGTACATGATTAGAATCAAGTATTAATCGTTAAGAAATTGGTTTCTCTTTCTTCTTTTGGTTCTTTTGACCATTGATTGGAATCAAGTCTTATTCCAAAAGGAATTGGTTTCTCCTTCTCCTTTATGTTCCATTTGCAATTGATTGGAATCAAGTCTTATTCCACATGGAATTGGTTTCTCATTTACCGTTATGTTCCTTGTGCAATTGATTGGAATCAAGTCTTTATCCTTAAGCAATTGGTTTCTCTTTCTTTTTTAAGTTCTTTTGGCCATTGATTGGAATCAAGTCTTATTCCAAAAGGAATTGGTTTCTCATTCTCCTTTATGCTCCTTTTGTACATGATTAGAATCAAGTATTAACCGTTAAGAAATTGGTTTCTCTTTCTTCTTTTGGTTCTTTTGGCCATTGATTGGAATCAAGTCTTATTCCAAAAGGAATTGGTTTCTCATTCTCCTTTATGTTCCATTTGCAATTGATTGGAATCAAGTCTTTATCCTTAAGCAATTGGCTTCTCTTTCTTCTTTAAGTTCTTTTGGCCATCGATTGGGATCAAGTCTTATTCCAAATGGAATTGGTTTCTCATTGACTGTTATGTTCCTTATGCAGTTGATTGGAATCAAGCGTTATTCCAAAAGGAATTGGTTTCTCATTGACTGTTATGTTCCTTTTGTACATGATTAGAATCAAGTATTAATCGTTAAGAAATTGGTTTCTCTTTCTTCTTTTGGTTCTTTTGACCATTGATTGGAATCAAGTCTTATTCCAAAAGGAATTGGTTTTTTCCTTCTCCTTTATGTTCCATTTGCAATTGATTGGAATCAAGTCTTATTCCACATGGAATTGGTTTCTCATTTACCGTTATGTTCCTTGTGCAATTGATTGGAATCAAGTCTTTATCCTTAAGCAATTGGTTTCTCTTTCTTTTTTAAGTTCTTTTGGCCATTGATTGGAATCAAGTCTTATTCCAAAAGGAATTGGTTTCTCATTCTCCTTTATGTTCCATTTGCAATTGATTGGAATCAAGTCTTTATCCTTAAGCAATTGGCTTCTCTTTCTTCTTTAAGTTCTTTTGGCCATCGATTGGGATCAAGTCTTATTCCAAATGGAATTGGTTTCTCATTGACTATTATGTTCCTTATGCAGTTGATTGGAATCAAGCGTTATTCCAAAAGGAATTGGTTTCTCATTCCCCTTTATGTTCCTTTTGTACATGATTAGAATCAAGTATTAATCGTTAAGAAATTGGTTTCTCTTTCTTCTTTTGGTTCTTTTGACCATTGATTGGAATCAAGTCTTATTCCAAAAGGAATTGGTTTTTCCTTCTCCTTTATGTTCCATTTGCAATTGATTGGAATCAAGTCTTATTCCACATGGAATTGGTTTCTCATTTACCGTTATGTTCCTTGTGCAATTGATTGGAATCAAGTCTTTATCCTTAAGCAATTGGTTTCTCTTTCTTTTTTAAGTTCTTTTGGCCATTGATTGGAATCAAGTCTTATTCCAAAAGGAATTGGTTTCTCATTCTCCTTTATGCTCCTTTTGTACATGATTAGAATCAAGTATTAACAAAGAAATTGGTTTCTCTTTCTTCTTTTGGTTCTTTTGGCCATTGATTGGAATCAAGTCTTATTCCAAAAGGAATTGGTTTCTCATTCTCCTTTATGTTCCATTTGCAATTGATTGGAATCAAGTCTTTATCCTTAAGCAATTGGCTTCTCTTTCTTCTTTAAGTTCTTTTGGCCATCGATTGGGATCAAGTCTTATTCCAAATGGAATTGGTTTCTCATTGACTGTTATGTTCCTTATGCAGTTGATTGGAATCAAGCGTTATTCCAAAAGGAATTGGTTTCTCATTCCCCTTTATGTTCCTTTTGTACATGATTAGAATCAAGTATTAATCGTTAAGAAATTGGTTTCTCTTTCTTCTTTTGGTTCTTTTGACCATTGATTGGAATCAAGTCTTATTCCAAAAGGAATTGGCTTTTCCTTCTCCTTTATGTTCCATTTGCAATCGATTGGAATCAAGTCTTATTCCACATGGAATTGGTTTCTCATTTACCGTTATGTTCCTTGTGCAATTGATTGGAATCAAGTCTTTATCCTTAAGCAATTGGTTTCTCTTTCTTTTTTAAGTTCTTTTGGCCATTGATTGGAATCAAGTCTTATTCCAAAAGGAATTGGTTTCTCATTCTCCTTTATGTTCCTTTTGTACATGATTAGAATCAAGTATTAATCGTTAAGAAATTGGTTTCTCTTTCTTCTTTTGGTTCTTTTGACCATTGATTGGAATCAAGTCTTATTCCAAAAGGAATTGGTTTCTCATTCTCCTTTATGTTCCATTTGCAATTGATTGGAATCAAGTCTTATTCCACATGGAATTGGTTTCTCATTTACCGTTATGTTCCTTGTGCAATTGATTGGAATCAAGTCTTTATCCTTAAGCAATTGGTTTCTCTTTCTTTTTTAAGTTCTTTTGGCCATTGATTGGAATCAAGTCTTATTCCAAAAGGAATTGGTTTCTCATTCTCCTTTATGTTCCTTTTGTACATGATTAGAATCAAGTATTAATCGTTAAGAAATTGGTTTCTCTTTCTTCTTTTGGTTCTTTTGACCATTGATTGGAATCAAGTCTTATTCCAAAAGGAATTGGTTTCTCATTCTCCTTTATGTTCCATTTGCAATTGATTGGAATCAAGTCTTTATCCTTAAGCAATTGGCTTCTCTTTCTTCTTTAAGTTCTTTTGGCCATCGATTGGGATCAAGTCTTATTCCAAATGGAATTGGTTTCTCATTGACTGTTATGTTCCTTATGCAGTTGATTGGAATCAAGCGTTATTCCAAAAGGAATTGGTTTCTCATTCCCCTTTATGTTCCTTTTGTACATGATTAGAATCAAGTATTAATCGTTAAGAAATTGGTTTCTCTTTCTTCTTTTGGTTCTTTTGACCATTGATTGGAATCAAGTCTTATTCCAAAAGGAATTGGTTTTTTCCTTCTCCTTTATGTTCCATTTGCAATTGATTGGAATCAAGTCTTATTCCACATGGAATTGGTTTCTCATTTACCGTTATGTTCCTTGTGCAATTGATTGGAATCAAGTCTTTATCCTTAAGCAATTGGCTTCTCTTTCTTCTTTAAGTTCTTTTGGCCATTGATTGGAATCAAGTCTTATTCCAAAAGGAATTGGTTTCTCATTCTCCTTTATGTTCCTTTTGTACATGATTAGAATCAAGTATTAATCGTTAAGAAATTGGTTTCTCTTTCTTCTTTTGGTTCTTTTGACCATTGATTGGAATCAAGTCTTATTCCAAAAGGAATTGGTTTCTCATTCTCCTTTATGTTCCATTTGCAATTGATTGGAATCAAGTCTTATTCCACATGGAATTGGTTTCTCATTCTTCTTTATGTTCCTTGTGCAATTGATTGGAATCAAGTCTTTATCCTTAAGCAATTGGTTTCTCTTTCTTTTTTAAGTTCTTTTGGCCATTGATTGGAATCAAGTCTTATTCCAAAAGGAATTGGTTTCTCATTCTCCTTTATGTTCCTTTTGTACATGATTAGAATCAAGTATTAATCGTTAAGAAATTGGTTTCTCTTTCTTCTTTTGGTTCTTTTGACCATTGATTGGAATCAAGTCTTATTCCAAAAGGAATTGGCTTTTCCTTCTCCTTTATGTTCCATTTGCAATTGATTGGAATCAAGTCTTATTCCACATGGAATTGGTTTCTCATTTACCGTTATGTTCCTTGTGCAATTGATTGGAATCAAGTCTTTATCCTTAAGCAATTGGCTTCTCTTTCTTCTTTAAGTTCTTTTGGCCATTGATTGGAATCAAGTCTTATTCCAAAAGGAATTGGTTTCTCATTCTCCTTTATGTTCCTTTTGTACATGATTAGAATCAAGTATTAATCGTTAAGAAATTGGTTTCTCTTTCTTCTTTTGGTTCTTTTGACCATTGATTGGAATCAAGTCTTATTCCAAAAGGAATTGGTTTTTTCCTTCTCCTTTATGTTCCATTTGCAATTGATTGGAATCAAGTCTTATTCCACATGGAATTGGTTTCTCATTTACCGTTATGTTCCTTGTGCAATTGATTGGAATCAAGTCTTTATCCTTAAGCAATTGGTTTCTCTTTTTTTTTAAGTTCTTTTGGCCATTGATTGGAATCAAGTCTTATTCCAAAAGGAATTGGTTTCTCATTCTCCTTTATGTTCCTTTTGTACATGATTAGAATCAAGTATTAATCGTTAAGAAATTGGTTTCTCTTTCTTCTTTTGGTTCTTTTGACCATTGATTGGAATCAAGTCTTATTCCAAAAGGAATTGGTTTCTCATTCTCCTTTATGTTCCATTTGCAATTGATTGGAATCAAGTCTTATTCCACATGGAATTGGTTTCTCATTTACCGTTATGTTCCTTGTGCAATTGATTGGAATCAAGTCTTTATCCTTAAGCAATTGGTTTCTCTTTTTTTTTAAGTTCTTTTGGCCATTGATTGGAATCAAGTCTTATTCCAAAAGGAATTGGTTTCTCATTCTCCTTTATGTTCCTTTTGTACATGATTAGAATCAAGTATTAATCGTTAAGAAATTGGTTTCTCTTTCTTCTTTTGGTTCTTTTGGCCATTGATTGGAATCAAGTCTTATTCCAAAAGGAATTGGTTTCTCATTCTCCTTTATGTTCCATTTGCAATTGATTGGAATCAAGTCTTTATCCTTAAGCAATTGGCTTCTCTTTCTTCTTTAAGTTCTTTTGGCCATCGATTGGGATCAAGTCTTATTCCAAATGGAATTGGTTTCTCATTGATTGTTATGTTCCTTATGCAGTTGATTGGAATCAAGCGTTATTCCAAAAGGAATTGGTTTGTACATGATTAGAATCAAGTATTAATCGTTAAGAAATTGGTTTCTCTTTCTTCTTTTGGTTCTTTTGACCATTGATTGGAATCAAGTCTTATTCCAAAAGGAATTGGTTTTTTCCTTCTCCTTTATGTTCCATTTGCAATTGATTGGAATCAAGTCTTATTCCACATGGAATTGGTTTCTCATTTACCGTTATGTTCCTTGTGCAATTGATTGGAATCAAGTCTTTATCCTTAAGCAATTGGTTTCTCTTTTTTTTTAAGTTCTTTTGGCCATTGATTGGAATCAAGTCTTATTCCAAAAGGAATTGGTTTCTCATTCTCCTTTATGTTCCTTTTGTACATGATTAGAATCAAGTATTAATCGTTAAGAAATTGGTTTCTCTTTCTTCTTTTGGTTCTTTTGACCATTGATTGGAATCAAGTCTTATTCCAAAAGGAATTGGTTTCTCATTCTCCTTTATGTTCCATTTGCAATTGATTGGAATCAAGTCTTATTCCACATGGAATTGGTTTCTCATTTACCGTTATGTTCCTTGTGCAATTGATTGGAATCAAGTCTTTATCCTTAAGCAATTGGCTTCTCTTTCTTCTTTAAGTTCTTTTGGCCATTGATTGGAATCAAGTCTTATTCCAAAAGGAATTGGTTTCTCATTCTCCTTTATGTTCCTTTTGTACATGATTAGAATCAAGTATTAATCGTTAAGAAATTGGTTTCTCTTTCTTCTTTTGGTTCTTTTGACCATTGATTGGAATCAAGTCTTATTCCAAAAGGAATTGGTTTTTTCCTTCTCCTTTATGTTCCATTTGCAATTGATTGGAATCAAGTCTTATTCCACATGGAATTGGTTTCTCATTCTCCTTTATGTTCCTTGTGCAATTGATTGGAATCAAGTCTTTATCCTTAAGCAATTGGTTTCTCTTTCTTTTTTAAGTTCTTTTGGCCATTGATTGGAATCAAGTCTTATTCCAAAAGGAATTGGTTTCTCATTCTCCTTTATGTTCCTTTTGTACATGATTAGAATCAAGTATTAATCGTTAAGAAATTGGTTTCTCTTTCTTCTTTTGGTTCTTTTGGCCATTGATTGGAATCAAGTCTTATTCCAAAAGGAATTGGTTTCTCATTCTCCTTTATGTTCCATTTGCAATTGATTGGAATCAAGTCTTTATCCTTAAGCAATTGGCTTCTCTTTCTTCTTTAAGTTCTTTTGGCCATCGATTGGGATCAAGTCTTATTCCAAATGGAATTGGTTTCTCATTGACTGTTATGTTCCTTATGCAGTTGATTGGAATCAAGCCTTATTCCAAAAGGAATTAGTTTCTCATTCTCCTTTATGTTCCTTTTGTACATGATTAGAATCAAGTATTAATCGTTAAGAAATTGGTTTCTCTTTCTTCTTTTGGTTCTTTTGACCATTGATTGGAATCAAGTCTTATTCCAAAAGGAATTGGTTTTTCCTTCTCCTTTATGTTCCATTTGCAATTGATTGGAATCAAGTCTTATTCCACATGGAATTGGTTTCTCATTTACCGTTATGTTCCTTGTGCAATTGATTGGAATCAAGTCTTTATCCTTAAGCAATTGGTTTCTCTTTCTTTTTTAAGTTCTTTTGGCCATTGATTGGAATCAAGTCTTATTCCAAAAGGAATTGGTTTCTCATTCTCCTTTATGTTCCTTTTGTACATGATTAGAATCAAGTATTAATCGTTAAGAAATTGGTTTCTCTTTCTTCTTTTGGTTCTTTTGACCATTGATTGGAATCAAGTCTTATTCCAAAAGGAATTGGTTTCTCATTCTCCTTTATGTTCCATTTGCAATCGATTGGAATCAAGTCTTATTCCACATGGAATTGGTTTCTCATTTACTGTTATGTTCCTTGTGCAATTGATTGGAATCAAGTCTTTATCCTTAAGCAATTGGTTTCTCTTTCTTTTTTAAGTTCTTTTGGCCATTGATTGGAATCAAGTCTTATTCCAAAAGGAATTGGTTTCTCATTCTCCTTTATGCTCCTTTTGTACATGATTAGAATCAAGTATTAACCGTTAAGAAATTGGTTTCTCTTTCTTCTTTTGGTTCTTTTGGCCATTGATTGGAATCAAGTCTTATTCCAAAAGGAATTGGTTTCTCATTCTCCTTTATGTTCCATTTGCAATTGATTGGAATCAAGTCTTTATCCTTAAGCAATTGGCTTCTCTTTCTTCTTTAAGTTCTTTTGGCCATCGATTGGGATCAAGTCTTATTCCAAATGGAATTGGTTTCTCATTGACTGTTATGTTCTTTATGCAGTTGATTGGAATCAAGCGTTATTCCAAAAGGAATTGGTTTCTCATTCCCCTTTATGTTCCTTTTGTACATGATTAGAATCAAGTATTAATCGTTAAGAAATTGGTTTCTCTTTCTTCTTTTGGTTCTTTTGACCATTGATTGGAATCAAGTCTTATTCCAAAAGGAATTGGTTTTTTCCTTCTCCTTTATGTTCCATTTGCAATTGATTGGAATCAAGTCTTATTCCACATGGAATTGGTTTCTCATTTACCGTTATGTTCCTTGTGCAATTGATTGGAATCAAGTCTTTATCCTTAAGCAATTGGTTTCTCTTTCTTTTTTAAGTTCTTTTGGCCATTGATTGGAATCAAGTCTTATTCCAAAAGGAATTGGTTTCTCATTCTCCTTTATGCTCCTTTTGTACATGATTAGAATCAAGTATTAATCGTTAAGAAATTGGTTTCTCTTTCTTCTTTTGGTTCTTTTGGCCATTGATTGGAATCAAGTCTTATTCCAAAAGGAATTGGTTTCTCATTCTCCTTTATGTTCCATTTGCAATTGATTGGAATCAAGTCTTTATCCTTAAGCAATTGGCTTCTCTTTCTTCTTTAAGTTCTTTTGGCCATCGATTGGGATCAAGTCTTATTCCAAATGGAATTGGTTTCTCATTGTTATGTTCCTTATGCAGTTGATTGGAATCAAGCGTTATTCCAAAAGGAATTGGTTTCTCATTCCCCTTTATGTTCCTTTTGTACATGATTAGAATCAAGTATTAATCGTTAAGAAATTGGTTTCTCTTTCTTCTTTTGGTTCTTTTGACCATTGATTGGAATCAAGTCTTATTCCAAAAGGAATTGGTTTTTTCCTTCTCCTTTATGTTCCATTTGCAATTGATTGGAATCAAGTCTTATTCCACATGGAATTGGTTTCTCATTTACCGTTATGTTCCTTGTGCAATTGATTGGAATCAAGTCTTTATCCTTAAGCAATTGGTTTCTCTTTCTTTTTTAAGTTCTTTTGGCCATTGATTGGAATCAAGTCTTATTCCAAAAGGAATTGGTTTCTCATTCTCCTTTATGCTCCTTTTGTACATGATTAGAATCAAGTATTAACCGTTAAGAAATTGGTTTCTCTTTCTTCTTTTGGTTCTTTTGACCATTGATTGGAATCAAGTCTTATTCCAAAAGGAATTGGTTTCTCATTCTCCTTTATGTTCCATTTGCAATCGATTGGAATCAAGTCTTATTCCACATGGAATTGGTTTCTCATTTACCGTTATGTTCCTTGTGCAATTGATTGGAATCAAGTCTTTATCCTTAAGCAATTGGTTTCTCTTTCTTTTTTAAGTTCTTTTGGCCATTGATTGGAATCAAGTCTTATTCCAAAAGGAATTGGTTTCTCATTCTCCTTTATGTTCCTTTTGTACATGATTAGAATCAAGTATTAATCGTTAAGAAATTGGTTTCTCTTTCTTCTTTTGGTTCTTTTGACCATTGATTGGAATCAAGTCTTATTCCAAAAGGAATTGGTTTCTCATTCTCCTTTATGTTCCATTTGCAATTGATTGGAAAAAAACATTTTTAATAAAAACAAAAACATAATATCATATAAATAGTGGATTCATATATCGGGACTCTTTGTCAAGTCACAGCTGCAAGAGTTGACTTACACCTATGTTTGTTCCAACGTGATATAATCATAAATCTACTTTATATAAAGCTTTAACCCTATACAAAATTTTGAAATACGAATTATCTCATTTGGTCTTGGTATTTGACAAATGAGATGTTGTGATAACCATTACCTATAATGTTATATATAAGAATAATTATTAAAATATCTAAGCACTTTTATCTTTACAAATAACATTTTCATATACTAATGAAAAGACTTCCAATAAAATCATATATAATTATTAAAATAAAAGTGTCACTCTACTTTAAGTGAAAGTACAAAAAGACTATTTAGCCATATCTGAGGGTATATTATGTGAGTTCAGATTTTGAAAGAGAAGGAAAAGATTTGAAAAGTCAGATGAAACTTATTATAATTAATCTTTAAATTCTGTGATACCATTTTTTTATTTAAAGCATGCTCATTAAACCTGTTTTGAAAGTTCAATTAGGATGGTCGGAACCAAAGTTTATTTCAAAGTGTAGTCCATATTTGTCCATGAGACTCAGTTGATTATCAAATAAAAATCGTTTGAAGCCCTAGAGAAAACGAAGATGAAGCAACTTCTTTTTTGAAGAACATTGGATGAAATAAACCCCCACATATTCAGTACGGGCATAGGGTTCATAGGCATTTTCCTGCACATTCTACAGCCATTTTCTACACGGCTATGGCTCCTAAAGTCATGTAATAACAGTGTGTCTTTGCTGTGGCTGACGTACCACACACACATAGGTGAAGATCCCAAAGCCTCTTTTACTATCTAATGGCAAGGCTTTGTAGGCAAAGGCTCGATGGAACCTATGCTTCACGAGCAACCTGCAAAAGCAATAGAGTATAATCAACTCATTCACCAGCCTTGATAAAAACTAACAGTGACGATCGCAAGTCTTAGTCTTCTCACATGGGCTTTGCATTGCCTCATCTGTGGCCTCTTGATTCAGCTCCATTTTCAGTTATCACTCTACTTACTTCTTTTCTTCTTCTTTGTCGCGCATCCTCTTCATGCACGTCAAAATATATATCTCCAATATTCTTTACAGTGTTGGCCTCTTACATGATTAAAAGTGAGTACGTACGTAAATCGTAAATGCTATTTAAGGCTCCTACAATGTAAACAGGAAACTCGTGAGCCTGTGGATTGTGTGGTAACAAAATGTCTCTAATAGAACACAATTTCATTCCTGATTTTCTTGCATAATCTTAGGCATATCTTTGGCATACATGCATTGAGTGTTACTTCCAGCCACCCATTCAAACTGTGTTTTCTGTTATTTTTAATTATATTTAGGATTCCTCAAGATTTGTGATTCTAATCATAACTTCATTCATCTACAATAATGATACTTGTCTACCTAGAACTATCAAATAGATTAGATTAGCATGTTTAAGCGTGAAATATAACAACACGTTTCACTTCATGAGCACTTATCAATGATCAAACTTTCTAGTTTAAGTAGATCAAAACTTCAACATTAGGTTTAAGATTAAAAAATATACAGCTACCTTCTTTGCTTTAAAAGTTACAATATCTTTCAGTTTGATTACAAGCATGTTTTCATATTCTAGATTTATGTTTCTTACTCAACTAAAATTCATATAATGAGGGATATTAAATAATCGAATGAAAATAGAATAGATTAATTCAGTTATTCTTCTTATATCTTAATTCAATATTTTGGCAGTGGCAAATTAGTTGATGATTTCATTCGTTTTGATAACCTCTAGATACAACTATAAAAACCAAAATCCCACAAGAAATTCCATCATCTTAAATATGAATCATTCATAATTATTCTTATAATATGTTCCTATTATTAAAGAATTGGTTTTTAACACTGTAATCTTCTAACTCTTTACTGGATATTAATGCATCCTCCCTGTAAAATTTATTAGGTATTCTAAATGGTAAGTAAAAGAGATGTGTTAAATATGAGGTATTCATGAGTCTTACATAACTTAATTTTTTCCTTCCTGAATAATTTGTTCTTGACATCTAATCATTTCAAAAATTAAACTAGAGGTGTGGCCAGCCAGTAAAACTTTTGATTCCCTAGTTCAATAGGTTTAAATAACAAAAAAAAAAGAGAATAATTGATAACTAAATAGAGTTTACTCTCTAACAAATTTAATCTAACAATTTAATTCTCACTGCTTAAAATATTGCTTAACGCGATACGCGAATATCTCATGGTTTTGTTTTCTTCTTCGGCGGCGTAGACAGTTGCAGCTTACAGGTTTCAGTTATATGCAAAGACTCAGGAAGCCCCCTGGTTACTTTGTTAAACAAATTGTTACTACATACCATGTAATGGGCCAGGAAGCCTATCTGGTGACCCTGATTCTCAGCTATCATCTTGGTTTCAGAAACTGGCAGCCTCTCAGGAGGAAACCAAGGCATGGACCTCCCATCTCCATGGTCCAGCAGGTTCCCAGGCAGGATGGGTTTATCGAACGACAACGGAGGAGGTTCTCTTGCGCCACCGCCAACTGCGGCTCCGGCGAAATTGAATGCAAAGGCACCGGAGGCGCCACGCCGGCATCTCTATGGTGGAAATCACGGTGGCAGCCAACGGCCGAGACAAGACTTCTACGATGTTAGCAACGTGGACGGGTTCAATGTGCCCATTTCAATGCACACCCACAAGGTGGGAGCGGCACACTTGCGAGCCTCAAGTTGCCCTGCTGACATAAACGCCCGCGTGCCCTGCGGACCTTCGAGTGCCAGGCTCTGATGGGAATGCTATTGCTTGCAAGAGTGCTTGTGTGGCTTTCGACACGGATCAGTATTGTTGCCGTGGTGCTTACAACACCTCAGCCACGTGCCCTCCGACAAGCTACTCTCAATTCTTCAAGCAGAAGTGTCCTGACGCTTATAGCTACGCTTATGATGACAACAAGAGCACATTCACTTGCTCAGGAAGCCCCTAGTTATGCTGTCACGTTCTGCCCTAACCCAAATTGAATTTGAGGAGAGGGACGTTAATATATTGTTGTGCCTTAGTAATACTTGCTGAAAAATAAGTGCACACAAATACGTATATACATATCTATATATAGCTAGTATGAGTGAGATGTCATAAAGAATAAATAATAATCACATGGGCTTGGTGATTGTAATAGTGATTTGTCATCGATACAGTAAGGTTTAATTATTGAAATTTGAACCTCAGTTTCTGTGATTTGGACTGTGGTGGTGTTTGTTTGTCGTTCTAAATTACTATTTCATTATCCAAGCATGCCCTACAAATGACTGACATATCCAAGCGTGGAGTGTAACTTATTTTGTTGTCTCGGTTAGGAGTTTTGTTGGCTAGTAAGTAATCGAGTAATAGAACTATAATTGATTACAAAAACAAAAAAAGTTATAAATCGCGTTTTTCTTGTGTTAGCGTAAGTGCATCAGTTACTTTTTAGTTTCTTTGACTCTATCTTTAAAAGTTTTCATTGTTGTAATCATATTGCAGTCAGTTTGGCTTTGGATTAATTAAATATATACACTAATGTGTATAAGAAACTTTTACTGATGAAATTAATGTTAAACTTAAATTACTCTATTTGTCTCTATGCTCTTAAAGGTCTTTATATACAGCATGTAATTAGATTTTTCAGTGGTGCTTGGTAGCACAAAAAATGTTAACACGAATGCTTGTCCGAATACACAAGTGACCAATTAGCTTCCTCCACAACAAATCAAGGTGATTGACAAGTTATTATCTTCAGTCAATTTTACCTGTCACTTTGGTCATATGGACAAGAATTAAGAAACTCAAAATTAATACTTAATTATAAATAATATTTATTAAAATATTCTTATTTAATTTTTAATGTCTAATTAATCTTATATTATATTTCTCAATAATGATATGCTTAGAATTATATGAAAGGTAAAATTTAAAAATTGACAATAAATTCTTTATTGATACATGAGAGTGACGAATAAAATGGACGAAAAACTTTTGCTCCAAAGTGACAAATAAAGTAGAGCAATAGTCATATAATCTAACAGCAAAAGTTCTTTGTAGAAAAATTTGTACGATCGATTCTTGTACCATTTATCTTTTCTCTTACATTTGATATTGAGCTCCCATAATGCGTCAATAGCAGCCAAATTTAAGGAACCAATTAAAAACTTTTGTTTTAATATGAGGATAAAAATACAAGTTTTAAATATAACGGACCTGTACTTAGTTTAGCCAAAAAAGAAAAATATAATAATTAGTACACTTTGATCAACTTAAAAGCGTGAACAAAATAATGCAAAGTTTTCAAATTTTATGAATTGAGAAAAAAAAAACTTTGAGTGTGTTTTACTTCCATACCAAACAGACCTTTATAGTAACCTAATTCATTTCAAATCAAATTAATAAAATCTTAATAAATTTTAAATACTAATAATTCAAACAAAAACAACAAACACACACAAAGTTCTTTATGTTGAAATCTTTAATTTATAAAAATAAAAACATAATATCATATCAATAATGAATTTGTATTGGCCGGGAGCTCGGTCAACTCACAAGAGTAGGTTTTATACCTACTATTCCAACGTGTTATATACACTATCCTATTTAATTTCGGTTGTTAATGCTAATTTTTTATCTCTAAATAACATTTTTCATGTACTAATGACAGATTACCGTAAAAAAGTCAACATATAATAAAATAACGCTCGCTACAAAATTGAAACTACATAGACTTATTCGCCATACACTGAAAGTTTAATTGGATTGATTGATCAGAAACAAATCTAAAAGTATTGATTAAATGCATGCGGACAATTTGATTGCTAAATTAAAAATTAAAATCGTTGGAAGCCATAGAAGACTAAGATCAAGCGAATTTCTTTAATTTCTGAAGAACATTGAATGAAATAAAATCAACACCATGGTGCACGGTAAAGGGGCATAGACAATTTCTTACATGGCGGTCGGAAGCAGCCATTGGACTAACTCAGAGTCATGGCTCATTAAATGCTTAATTTATATTACAGAATTCATGGGCCACATATGGATGGATCGTTGAAGATTGAAACTTTGTAGCCTATACTCATACTTCACCAGCAACCTGCAAAAGCAATAAGTATAATCATCATTGACCAATTGACCTGCAAATTAAACAAGAAGTCACCAACAATGACGAGCACTCGTCTTGCTTTCTGACTTGGCTTTGCATTACTCTTCTATGGTATGTTAATTCAGCTACATTTTCCATTCTCCCTTTTAATTTATGTCCTTTTCTTATTCTTTGTCGCATGCTCTTCATATAAGAATATTACTTGCATTAATTCTATACGTCACTGGTATATTACTTTGATCAAGTAAGTACGTGAGTATTCTAAGTACGTAGGAAAATAGTAGGTATCTATATGGATATTGTGGTATAAAATTCATCTATGTACTTTGTATAGTCACAAATCTATCTGCAATGGGTAACACACCCACACCCTCCAGTAATTTTACTTGTATTGGATGGATATATATTCTAGACATATATAGTACTCATTCATAATTCTTCACTAAAATAGTTTAGGGTTGTACAAAGGATATGGGTTAGGTTAGGTTCAACCAAACTCAAATCCGACCTAATAATAACTCGATTAATGATTAGGATAAAATGAGTCAACTAGACATTTAGACAATACATATTGGTTTGGAGATTATACAAAATAAAATTATGAAATTTTAGAAGTTAAAAACAAAATTTAAGAGATATTTTTTGACACATTTTAAAATAAATTATTTCAATATAAAAATAGAATCATGTTATGTGAAGAATATTAATTGAAGTATAAATGTCTTATAATTTATCATTAATTATGTTAAAAAAATATAAAATTTTTATGAATTATATAATTTCAGCCTAAGCTAAATCAATCCAAAATATGACTTTAATTTGACTCAAAAATACACCAGGTCAAAATTTCAAAATCCAAACTTGGTCCAATAAACTTTAGTTCAAGATAGTTGGTCATGAACACCCATATCATTGTCTGATATAACCTTTTTTTCTTTTCCAAATTCTTAACATCAATATTCTAAAAACTGAATTGTAGATGGACCGCTAAAATTTTTGGTTCCGGGTTCAGTTGGTTCAAACAATGAAGTTTGTGATTAAATCATGATCCAACTGTGACTAAAACAAAAAATTGTTTGAATGAATACATAACCAATTTACTCTCTGGCATTCGTCCTGATAGTTTAATTTGATTCTTAAAACTATTCTTAACATGTAGCTCATGATTTTAATTTTTCTTTTGTTGAAAACAACTCACAATTTTGGTTTCAATTATATGTAGTGGCTCAAGGAGCTAAGGTTACTTTAACAAACAATTGTCCATACACCGTATGGCCAGGAACCCTAACCGGTGACCAGAAGCCTCAGCTATCATCAACCGGTCTCGAATTGGCACCCGGAGCATCCAACTCCTTGGACCTCCCATCCCCATGGTCCAGTAGGTTATGGGGTAGGACGGGTTGCTCCAACGACGACGGAAGGTTCTCGTGCGCCACTTTCGATTGCAACACCGGCCAAGTTGAATGCAACGGCGCTGGCGCAATCGCACCAGCAACTCTAGTGGAAATTACGGTTGTATCCAATGGTGGACTAGAGTTCTACGATGTTAGCAAAGTGGACGGGTTCAACGTGCCAATGTCAGTGTTCCCACAAGGTGGGAGTGGTGATTGCAAGACTTTAAGTTGCCCTAATAACATTAATAACGTTTGCCCTTCAGAGTTGCAAGTGGAAGGATCTGATGGAAGCGCTATTGCTTGCAAGAGAGCTTGTTTGGCTTTTAACCAGCCTCAGTATTGTTGCACCGCAGAGTTTAATTAACTTCTATTATGTATTGTCTTCATTACTTAGGGTAGAAAAAAAAGTGCATGAGCATATTTAATGTGAGCCAAGAAAAATAAATAATATATCATTTGTTTGGTGATTGTAATGAATTATCATCTGATAAAGTTGTTTTTCTATACTTAATTTCTGTGATTTGGATTTGCTTATCGTTAAGTATCTCACCCTCACCAAATTACATATGCATGAATGAGGTTGCAACTTATTTGATTGTCTCGATTAGGAATTTTATATATCTCCAAAATTAGCACTGCCATGTTTGGTATTGGCCCCCTTAAGCCCCCTGGCGAAGACGGTTTTCCTAGTTTATTTTATCAACAAAATTGGTAAGCCATCAAAAAGCAAGTGGTGGACTGTATTTATTCTATGTGGCGTGACCCTAGTCTTATTCAGGATCTTAACTCGACATACTTGTCCTTGCTCCCAAGATCCCAAAGCCCGAATTCACAAACCAAATGAGACCCATTACTTTGTATAAGTGCTTCACTAAGATTATTGTCAGCCGTCTAAAGGTATGCATGAAATTAAATTAATTCAAGAAATTTTTTACCCTTTTCTGTCTCATACTAAACACACTCTAAAAGATAGAATTTCCTCTTTCCAAGCCAGATTTGTGTCCAGCCGCAAGATTCACGGTACGTTTACCCTTTGAGCACGCATATAATAGTCTTCTATATAGTGTGTTTAACCTGCTCCTTTGTTCATAAAAAAAAAAAGTAAAGGCTTAAATATATTTTTAATCCTTATAAAATTAGTAAATTTTGATTTTAATTTTTAAGAAATTATTTTTTTGATTTTGATCTAAATATTTTCAAAAATTTTGGTTTTAGTCCCCTTTTTTTATTTTTATCCAAATATTTTGGTTTTAATCCCTATTTGAACATGGAATGGGTGATATGATTATCCATCATCCATTTATTGCTTAACCAGGGTAGACTAATAATAGAGATTAAAATCAAAACTTTTCAAAATATTTGGATAAAAAAAAATTTAACGACTAAAACTGAAATTTGTTAAATTTATAGTGACCAAAAATATATTTAAAGCAAAAGTAAAATAAAATTAAATGAAAAACTCTGTTGTGCTGAACTAATCAACTAACAGAAAATCACTACGTTATTGTGGGAATATGATTCCAGAAGTACTAATCATCACGTCAATAGTTTTATATCGACTTTTATTGGCACATAAACAGAACAAAAGTGTAGAATGGCACGATGTCTTCCTAATCTACACTTTGTCAAATTCCACAATATTCCAGCTAGCATACAAAGGGTTTTCCCAATCTGACGTTGTCAAATTAATTTCCACATTCCTATTTTAAAGGGTACTATTAATCGTTTAAACTTTAGAGTATTGTTCAAGAAATATTTAATGTCCTTTATTAATGGTATTTTTGATTAATAAATCTTTCTAAATCACTTTAGAAAAAGTAAAATAAATGCTTTGTGACATAAATGATCATCTTTTTATTTAATATTTTTTAATATCCCTTAACCCATATACATTTCTCGACAAATATCTGTATTAATTAATATATAAAATTTAATTTTGATATATTATCAGTTTATTAAAGATTTTATATTCTTATCTAATCATATATTATTATATATGAGATTTTTGGGATACTGATTGTGAGAGTCAACTATTTTCTTCTATATAACAATGCAAGATTATATAATAATGTAAAACTCTTTTATGGTCTCAGTTCATCTAATTAATCTATTTAATATATCGATTATTCAATGGCCCAAGACCGTAACAACTTTTTTCTTTCTTGACAAAACAATTGACAATCAGGTTTAAAAAACTATTAGCTATAAAATGAATACAGTGAAATTGCCTTGAGAAAAAAAAAAAAAAGCTTAAATGCTATAGAGTTTGTATTGAATAGGAAATATTTTAAGTATTTTCATGTTTTGTTTATTAATATTAACTTTATTTAAAGTAAATCTATATTTTAGTCCTGAAAAATTTTCATTTTAACACTTTAATCTTTCAAAGATTAAATGTATATACTTTAGTTTTTGAAAAATTTTTTTTAACACTTTAATCTTTAAAAAATTAAATGCATACACTTTAGTCCCTGAAAAATTTTCTTTTAACATTTTAGTCATTAAAAAATTAAATTTATACACTTTATATATCTTGATTTTTTTATCTTTTACTATAAAATATAACTAGAAAAACAAATTATAATAAGATATAATTTTTATTAATTATTTAATTTAAAATTTATACATCAAAATTTAACTAGGTTAATCTTACATTCTAATATTTTTATTAATGTGTTTGACATGATTTCTATAACAAAATAGAAATATATAGATAAATATAATATTTTTAATATAGAATATTTAATATAAATTTAATTATACATAATTAAATTAATTATATATATGATCACTTATAACTCAATAAAAATCTTGAAATATGATATTAACCTAATTGAATTCTGATGTATAAAGGCTCTTTTCTATCTTTTTCTCTCTTTCATTTTTTATTTTTATTATGAAAATATAAAAAATATATAAATAAATAATAAATTATTTTCAATATAAATTATATTTATATATAAAAAAATTAAAAATAAATAAAATAATTACAAGTAAAATAGTAAATATTTAAATAACTATATTAACTTTTAAATTTTAAATTAAACAATTAATAAAATTATATTCTAATATAATTTTTTTGTTATATTTTATAGTAAAAATAGAAAATATCAAAACATATAAAGTATATATATTTAATCTTTGAATGACTAAAGTGTTAAAAAAATAATTCAAGGACTAAAATACATCTATGTAACCTTTCAAAAACTAAAATATTAAAAGAAAATCTTTCAAGAACTAAAGTATATATATACATTTAATCTTTTGAAGACTAAAATATTTAAAAAAATTCAAAAACTAAAATATATGTATTTAATTTTTTAAAGGCTAAAATGTTAAAATGAAAATCTTTCAAGGACTAAAGTGTAGATTTACTCTTTTATTTATTTAATGAGGATTGAACAAATTAATTGTAAGAAAAATTTTCATAAAAAAATATCATTCTAATTTAATGTCACTTATACTTTGTAAATTGTAATAAGATATATTAATTGCTACATGACAGAATTATATTTCTACAAATTAGTTTCATGAAAATACTTAATACGTCTATTTTAATATTAATTGTCACATGACAAAAATTTTAGAACATATAACTGCCACATGCCAAGTATAAACACATAAAATATTTAAATATAAATACACAAAATATCTTTATTAAAATACAAAATGTTTCCTCCAAATATTTTTATTAGAATATAAAATATTTCGTATTGTTAAAACATTAGAAATTGCCATATGTCTCAAATATAAAAAAAATTAAAATATCTCTATTAAAACACAGAATATTATAAAAAAATATTTCTATTTTAGTATTAATTATCATATAATATAATTAACACTAATTAAATATAGCTCTTGATCGATGCTATCTATATGGTATCATCATATTATCGTATTATTATGTAATCAATTAATCATATAATTTTTTTTAAATAGACATTTAGATTCCTACCAAAAAGGAGACATTTAGTGATTTTGATTCTTTATATTTAATTTTAGACTCTAATAAGAGATTTTGGAAAATAATTATTTAATAAATATATATATGCCTTTAATTAAGGGAAATATTCTCTCTTTCTCTCTCCCTTCATAAATGCTCCATGTTTTTTATTTTTGGTGTACATAAATGCTTCATTCATCCTCTATTTATCTTGTCATCCCAAACTTGATATGACTGTCGAAGCTGAAGCTAATTTTATCATGGCCAACATGGCTCTCCTCAAGTTTTTTCTTCCTTTCCTACTGCTATGTTCAGGTAATGTATACTTTTTTAGGGATGAAGGGTTCTCATATATATTGTTAGTCCCACATTATTTAGGGATATGATTAAGATAACTTTTATAAGAATTTTGACAACCTGATTTTTATAAGCTAGTTTTTTGAGGTTGAATTAAATTCATTCAATTTTAATATAGTATTAGAGTCTATTATATGATTATTATTAGATCACCCATAAATGTTTAGTCTTGGGTATGAGAAAGGTATGTTAAAATCCCATATCATTTAAAGATATGGTATAGATAACCTTTATAAGTATTTGGATAAACTCTCTCTCCATGAGCTAACTTTTGAGATTGACTTAGTTATTATTGTACCACCCCAGGCCTACGATTATTATTGGGCCATCCACATTATATTCATCCTATAAACATTCACGCTCAGAATGTTTAGTTTTGAGATGTGAAGGGTGTATTAAGTCTCACATTGCTTAGAAATTAGCCAAGATAACTTTATAAGAGCTTGGCAACCCTCCCCCATAAGTTAGCTTTTGGGTTTGAGTTAGATCCACTCAATTCTAATATATTTGATGTTTCGGTACTAAAGAAGAGAAAGAGATGCATTTTTGTTTGCATTTCTATCAGTATATTTACTGATTTAACTCATTTGCATGAAGGCTACGCTAGGATATATTATACTTTCTCAGACTCTTGGACCTTTACCTAGAGATAGAAGCAGAACAACCTCTGATTGGCCTGCCAAACCTGCCAAAAATAATGGGTTGGGTTGACATATTTGGCTCGCAAAAAGTTTTCGATCCGCCTAACTCACAGGCTTTGGTGGGCCAGGGCAAGTTGGCCACCGGGTCAAGCTTGTCACTTTTTTTTTTTTTTAGGTTCAAGTGTATTTTTAAAAATAAATTTTAGATTTTTATTATAAATTATATTGTTATTATACTTTTATTAATTTGTAAATATTATACTATAGACTTTATATTATAAATTTATAGTTAATTATTATTTATAAACTTATTTATATATCTTAATTAACTTATTATATTTGTATTTGAATTAACTTTAGATACAAATTATGTAGTTTAATTATTTTATTCTATTTTATTTAAGTAGATTTTTCATGCAATATATATTTTTTAATATTTAAAGTAATTTAACTCATAAAAAATATTAAAATAAATTTATTTATATTTTTTATTTTTAATGCGAAACTTGCCAGCACCTCGCTCTTAAATAGAAGTAGATTAGAATATTGAGCCAGCTTTACATTACATCCTTTACAGCCCCGCTTTTGGCGGATTGGAAGGCCCACTTTGCCATCTCTATCTTTACTTTTGATTTTTTTTTCTTCAAAGCTTTTGGTGATAAAATGAATCGAGCTGGGTTTGTTAGTTGTTTTAAAACATCAATTTCAACCTTTTTGGTCTCTTGGCCGTTTACCTTTGGTTTTTCATCACGCTGTTTCTTCGAAATCACAAGCATGAGGCATTGAAGCTGGCTTCCACAAAATCATTATTTAAGAGCATCAACTATGCATTAGCACGCTTTTTTTCTTTTTCCTTTTTGTTTTTTCAGTAAAAACATCAACAAATAGGCCATAAATGGATATGGCGTGAAAGTGAATCCAGTGGAGGAATGCTCATTCAATCTGATTAATCTGATGAGTTTGGTATTATTTTGTTTAGAAATAAACTGACATGGCCCACTAAACTCTGAGTCGTACTCATGTAGTGATTACAGCTACAATTTTTCGTAAGATATTTGTATCAAATATACTTCCATAGAAATTATTGGTTACCTCTCTCGATTCTAAGTTTTTTGAAATAGTTCAAATCATGATCATATTTCTCATAGTTTGTACAATTATTTTCTCCTCAAAGAAGGATAGTCTATATAAGTATTGAAATATTTTCCTTGAAAAGATTTGTAATTATTCAACATTTTTTTGATTAAGGTGATTCAATCACTTTTTTTCTTCTAAGAAATGCCTCAGATCATAGTCTTACAGATGAAAATAATTTGCATTGCAAGAATTTTACCTCATAATGAGTCGATTCAATTTGAGTTAAGTAGGTTAAAGTTAGTTGGAGTTTAGCAGGATTCCAATACCAGTGGTTTATATAAAGATGCAATTAATTATTGTTCTCATCTCAACTTAATGGCTGTTTCTAACATATTTTCAGGAGTGCGTTCCGATGTGACTTTCACTTTTGAAAACCTTTGCTCAAACACCGTATGGCGGGCCTCCAGCCCAAGCATTGGGGACGATGATCCGGTACTGGAAACAAATGCCTACTCGGTATTCTACATGGATGATAAATGGAGTGGGTCCATCTGGGCCCGGACCAAATGCTCCACAAATGCATCCAGTTACTTCTCATGTGAGACTGGCGACTGTGGGTCTGGAGTCATGGCTTGTTCAGGCCCAAAGCCCACTTACCCAGCTACTCTCCTCAATTTCAACATCAACAACCCTGTCGTTTCATATGAGGTGAGCTTGGTTCATGGGCAGAATCTTTTGGTCCGAATCAAGCCCATTGGTGGAGCACTTGTTGATGGATCTGGGCCTTGTCCTGTTGTGGACTGTAATATGGATATGGGAAACGTGTGCCCACCATCTTTGATAGCCTATAACAAGGATGGGCGTTATGTTGGCTGCAATAGCGCTTGTGATGTGTTGAAGGACCCAAAGTATTGTTGTAATGGGAATGGTTGCCAAATTGATGAGATCTCACAGAAGTTCAAGGACCTTTGTCCATTAGCTCACATCTACCCTGGCGACAATAAGCCTCCTGTTTACCAGTGCAAAGGGGCTGATAGATATGACATAACCTTCTGTCCTGCAATTTAGATTGATGTAATATTTCTAGGCATTGCCATCAATTTATTGATCTTGAGTGTTCAAATTTAATATAAATAAATAAAAAATGATAGTTAGTTTCAATTTTCAAAGTAAAATAATAGTGCATAAACCAAGATTTATTGGTTCAAATAATTCATCACTTATTCCTTTTAAGTAATATTTTAAATTTGAGTATTATGAATGGAAAAATTAATATTGAGAGAAACTCTTTCATGTAATTGGAAGAACCTGACTTCGAAGATTAGTGAGTCAGGGACTTGCATATAGTAATGATCTATATCAAAATAATAATAATAATAATAACAACAACAATAGTGCATAAGATTATTACAAAGTTAGAATGATCTTGTAGTTCCACTTTTCCTGTACAACGTGAACCCAATGATATGGACTAGTCATATCGGATAATATCTATGACTAGCTAATACCACTCATATACATATCTACGTATATCTATTATTTTTCATTATTTAACTGTAGTTAATGCAATTTGTGGGCGCACTTATATTTTAATCTTGGCATCTATACTGATGTGAAAAAATGTGAATACGACATAATGTGGACAACAATTGATAAAAATATCAGCATGCATCATCAGGCTCAAGTCTGAGGGGGGGAGTGAGTGATATCTTCATGTTTTGTTTGCTTTTATTAATATTAAGTTTATTTAATTAATGAGGACTGAACAAATCAATTGTAAGAAAAATTTTCATTAAAAATATCATTCTAATTTAATGTCACTTATGTTTTGTTACATTAGGTAAATGATGTGATCGTTTACTATTAAACAGATATTCACAACAAGAATAATAATAGTTGCTTTTATATGTATTTCTTGATTCTTCTATTATTGAGTAATTTGAAAATATTTCTAAAAGTGCTCGATAAGCCCAAAACATATCCTAATATTGTGTTAGAGCGTAGTCTTCACCTGAAACTAGACTTTCATTATCAAAATAAAATATTTAATTATAAATTTAATTTTGATATTTTGTTAATATAATTAGCCTTTTATATTATCATATAATTATGCGTTACTATCCTTTCAAAGTGTCAGACTCTAATGATAGCTACTTTGAAAATTATATATGTGATAATATATGATTGATTAATAATATAATTAAAACTATACACTAATAATGTAACACTACTATGTAGTTGAGATTTTTTTAATGTCAAAATTTTAAAAATATGTATTAATTATTTATTGAGTAATAATTTTATTTTTGTCTGTGACCTTTGATGATCTAATTTACATGATATTTGGTTTTCAAAGTATATGCCCTCATCTGATAAATGAGATATTAATCTCTCGAGATATAATCAAATATCTAAGATAGGATCTCTCTTAATGATATTTTTTTTCATACATGAATCATGAGGTCATAAAATATTTCTTCTAAAAAGAATGGAAGATAAATATCTAAGCACACTGTCATCGATCTTCCTGGATCTTCCCGTGTACATGCATGCATGATGTGCTGCAGTATTTATAATTATACCCGTGGAACGGAACTTTACTAGCAAGTGATGAATTACAGCAGGAACAGTAAATGTCATCAGCTAATCCTCTTTAGGCTTTGAAATGCAAGGTGCAATGGCTGTGCTATTATGTTCAGTTTTGAGGGCAGCTATTCTTCTCTCTGCGGCAGCTGCTCTTTTCTCTCTCTCTCTCTCTCTCTCTCTCTCCAGCCTGTGCTCTTCTTATTTCCTTCTGATTAAGAATAAAAGAGGATTAATAAAAACAATTACACAATATTCATCAGTTTATTTATGATTAGCATTTATAGTGAAAAAAATACACAAATTGTAGATTTTATATAATCTCAGAAAATGAGTAGATATGATTTGACACATCATTGAAAAAATTGCAGAAGCCTTGTTCAGGTTTTCAGCCAGCAAAAAATTTTACTATCTAACCTCATTAGATAATTGCACACCGCTTTTGGGTTGTGATTGTCCCTTAATAGTTAAAAGCTGGGGCTGAGTCACTTGCTTTTCCACAGTGCTTTTGAATCATTTTTAAGTAGGGTAACTTAAGCCTAAATACCGTGCCATTCATGATCTGTCATAACAACGATTTTCAACACAAAAGAGAAGGAAGATTAATAAATAAAATGTAGAGACATGTAAGATTGGAAACACAATGTAATATGACACAAATCAAAAACTTCTCAAGTGAAAATTCTCTTGAAAATCTGTAGCTGGCTGTGGTATTGGCCTCCAAAATAAGACCACAAGTAAAGAGAGGTGACCAAGATCAATAATTATAGAACACACAAATTTGAAGTAACTACATCCCCTTACAAAATTCACATGAAAGTTCATTTATTCATGCAAACTTTTCTCAAGACTCAACCACAGAAAGCTAATTGTATCAGTGTTTGATAGTCAGAGGCGGAAAGAGGAAACAAACGATTGTTATTTGAAGGAGCAGGTATCATTTTATCACTCTAAAGTCGACTATATTTTAACACTACCAAGGTAAAAGGTTAACCCTGATAAGTTATTATGATTGAAGAAAATATGATGCTTTGCATTTTCAAAACCATGGTAAAATAGGACTAAAGAAATAAGCTCTTGAAAATCTTACGTTAGGTAATCAAATTTAGTTTATGATACTATCTTTTAGGGCTCTTTCATGGCTCACCAGGCACTCCACCAGCCTTCACAATTGCATGTAGTGTTTATGAACCACTAGAAAGAGACACATATCTGTCTTTGAAAATTCTAAATGGTGAGAAACCATTTCGACAATTGCATATCTTTTAGTGTAGTCTATGATAACTATCTTTAAGTGTCTTTTGTGACTAATAGAAAGGGATGCATGTTTTTAGTGTAATCTATTATACTATCTTTTATGGTTTGTTTAGATGTAGAAGAAAAAGCTGAGAGGAAATAAAAAAATAGAAGAAAGAAAATGAAGAGAAAATATGTTTTCTTTTCTAATATTTGAATTAAGAAAATGGAGAGAGAAAATAAGAGGAAAATGAGAAATATGTAAAATAATGATATAGTGTTATATGATTAAATATAAATATGTTAATTTTATTTAGAATTTTAAATAACTTTTATAAATTATATAAATGAATAATTTTATAATAGCAATATTAATTAAAAATAATTTATTAATATTTAATTATAAAATTTAGTTTATGATAAATATTAAATAAAAAAAATTACTTGTCATCTATTTACTATAAAATTTAAATAAAATTAATTTCCATGAATAATAACCCCAACCCAAAGTCAATGGCTTATATACCAAAAACTAATCGATTTGACTTGGCTCTCTCCATTGAAATGTGAGCCTAATTTACTGATGCACATGAGAGCAAACGTGAACTGTGAGAGTCCTGACCATTACAGTTGGATAAAAAGGCTAAAGAGTAGTATTGATAAATTAATTTGTTAAGCTTCTCACTTCAATTTTCTTCATATATCTATGGAGAAAAAGTTTTTCGAAGGACTCACTACGATAACTTTTTATTTCCTCTTTTATTTTCTATGCAATTTAAATGGAGAAAACTCCTTTTTTTCCATCCATTTCTCTCTCCTCTCCCCCCCCAATTTTACTTTTCTTATTATTTTATGTGTCTTCTCTTTTATGTCTAATAGAAGAGACGCATGTATTTTAAGGGTGTAGTTTATGGACTTGTTTGATAACTATTTTTTAAAAATAATTTTTGATTTTTAAAAACAAAAAACAAAAAATTGTTTGATTAACTATTTTTAAAGATTGATTTTAAAAATAGAAAAATTGATTTTGTGTTTTAAAAACTAAAAATAGAAAATAGTTAAAAATATTTTAGGTTTTTTATTTTTAAGAATTAATTGAAAATGCGGTGGCATTTTATATAATTTTGTTAAGCTTAATTGGTTTTACCTATGTTTCCAATTTCTATCTGCTGTGAAAAAAACATCCCTTCTCTTCTCTTTACACCTCTTCTCTCTACATCTTCTTGATCTTAGTCCATTCACCATCACCACACCTCCCACTCCTCCTCCCCCCACAAGTAGGAACTTTAATAATTCCCTCGCTTAACGCCCTGCCTCGTTCAACACCCCGCCCCACTCACCCTCCTTCAAAAAGCGAACTTGGAAGAAGAAGAAGAAAACAACAACAACAACAACAGTGAAGCTCTTGTTGACAATGGAATGAGAAACCACAGTTGATAAAATTCAAAAAGAGAGAAAGGGAGATTGAATTGATGAATTGCTTCTAGTGTGCACCACAAATGAATGGTGTCAGAGTGTTTCAAACAAAATCTCAAACGTTGATATTGTATCTAATATACACTCCACATGCTAGTGAATGTAATAATGTACATCTATATTATATCCAATCTCTATTTTTAAAAATAATTTTGTCAAACTCTGAGTTTTTTTATTTATTACTTTTAAAACTTGTTTTTAAAAAACAATCAGCCAAATAGATTTTTTCTATTTTTTATTATTTAAAACTATTTTAAGGGTAAAAGTTATCAAATAGATTTTTATTTTTAATATGATTGGTGCTGATAAGAAAGAAAGAAGAAGAAGAAGAAGCATTATTTAGGGTGAACTCAAACTTGTTTTTAAAAACAGTTTTACAAAACTAAAAACCAAAAATAATTTCAAACAAGCTCTATGATACTATCTTTTAATGTCTTTTATGCCAATATAGAAAGAGACACAGTATTTTAGAGTGTAGTCTATGATACTATCTTTGTAGTGTCTTCTGTGATTGACAAAAAGAGACACATGAACAGAAATTGAAAAAGGGTTGTAGCAGCTTTGGAAGAAAGATGTCTTATCTCCTATGATTGAGTTATGGCGTTTCTAACAATTTCTGGAAGGAAAAATTAACTTTGAATTAAATGTTTGAAAATATTACAAAATTAAAATCTTTTTAATAATTATATATTTTGTATTATCAGTTTTTATATAATTAATTATATATGAGAATTAATTTATGTTTAGATATGTTTAGTTGAAAAATGATTTTTAAGATAGTCAATTTGTACCCCAATTGTATAAAAATTATTTATATATAGTACAAATTATAAAAAAAAGATATAAAATAATTAATTATATTATATATTATTTAATATTTATTATTGATTTGATTAAGTATAGCCAAGTATACAAATAATCAACTTCTACTAATAATAAAAAATTTCAAAAAATTACATACTAATTCTCAAAATATTCTAAAAACAAAGTACATTAATATTTCCTAAGATTTATTAGTATTACACTTGGACTCTCTTATATTTCCAGAAGTTCTCACTATAGATTGAGAAGTAGATAACATTAAATTTAAGAAGCCGCTAAGGAAAAAATACACTCCTTCACTACTAAATTGTGACAATAAACGAGATACTTAGAGATGAGAAGGCCAGGCTACAGGCTGAGCCTGAAGATGACAGATTTAATGATTACTTATGCCCATAAAAGTTCTTGAGAGTTGGATGTCAGTGATTTAGATCAAGAAGCAGACCATTGCACATACTAGTAAAGCAGAAAATGTAAAATATATCTCTTCCACAGGTACAATAATCCAATAAATTATCTCTCTAATGGAAAGCCAAGGTCAAAACAAAATTCATTTAATTCTTAGATATGCCGTCTTATAAATCAGATGAACTCTTAATCTCTTCAGCCCTCAAACACCTACCATTCATATTGGCGGATCTGGCATAGTACAAACTCATCAATGGCCTAACTTAGTTATGTTCTTCCTTTAAACTCATCAATT
>JAVHNN010000403.1:0-48425 GCA_031439585.1 Pterocarpus macrocarpus
GTTTCTCTTTGTAATTTAAGCTCCCTTGGATATTGGTTGAAAGCAAGTGTTAATCCTTAATGACTTGGTTTCTCTTTGACCTTTAAGTTCTTTTTTAGATTGATTGGAAGCAAGTCTTAATCGTTAATGAATTGGTTTCTTTTTGTAATTTAAGTTCTTTTGGATATTGATTGAATGCAAGTCTTAATCCTTATGGAATTGGTCTCTCTTTGACAGTTAAGTTCTTTTTTTGATTGATTGGAAGCAAGTCTTAATCGTTTATGAATTGGTTTCTTTTTGTAATTTAAGTTCTTTTGGATATTGATTGAATGCAAGTCTTAATCCTTGATGAATTGGTTTCCTTTTGTAATTTAAGTTCTTTTGGATATTGATTGGAAGCAAGTCTTAATCCTTGATGAATTGGTTTCTCTTTGACCTTTAAGTTCTTTTGGAGAATGATTGGAAGCAAGTCTTAATCCTTGATGAATTGGTTTCTCTTTGTAATTTGAGTTCTCTTGGAGATTGATTGAAAGCAAGTCTTAATCCTTGATGAATTGGTTTCTCTTTGTTCTTTATGTTCTCTGGGATATTGATTGAAAGCAAGTCTTAATCCTCGATGATTTGGTTTCTCTTTGACCTTTAAGTTCTTTTGGAGATTGATTCGACGCAAGTCTTAATCCTTAATGAATTGGTTTCTCTTTGTAATTTAAGTTCTTTTGGATATTGATTGGAAGCAAGTCTTAATCCTTGATGAATTGGTTTCTCTTTGTACTTTAAGTTCTCTTGGATATTGATTGAAAGCAAGTCTTAATCCTTGATGAATTAGTTTCTTTGTACTTTAAGTTCTTTTGGCCATTGATTGAAAGCAATTATTAATCCTTAAGGAATTGGTTTCTCTTTGTAATTTAAGTTCTTTTGGATATTGATTGAAAGCAAGTCTTAATCCTTGATGAATTGGTTTCTCTTTGACCTTTAAGTTCTTTTGGAGATTGATTGGAAGCAAGTCTTAATCCTTAATGAATTGGTTTCTATTTGTAATTTAAGTTCTTTTGGAGATTGATTGGAAGAAAGTCTTAATCCTTGATGAATTGGTTTCTCTATGCAATTTAAGTTCTTTTGGATATTGATTGAAAGGAAGTCTTAATCATCGATGAATTGGTTTCCTTGTGTTCTTCAAGTTCTTTTGGAGATTGATTGGATGCAAGTCTTAATCCATTATGAATTGGTTTCTTTGTACTTTAAGTTCTTTTGGAGATTGATTGGAATCAAGTCTTAATCCTTGATGAATTAGTTTCTCTGTGTACTTTAAGTTCTTTTGAAGATTGATTGGAAGCAAGTCTTAATCCTTGATGAATTGGTGTCTCTTTGACCTTTAAGTTCTTTTGGAGATTGATTGGAAGGAAGTCTTAATCCTTAATGAAGTGGTTTCCCTTTCTGATTTAATTTTTTTGGATATTGATTGAAAGCAAGTCTTAATCATTGATGAATTGGTTTCTCTTTGACCTTTAAGGTCTTTTGTAGATTGATTGGAAGCAAATCTTAATCTTTGATGAATTAGTTTCTCTTTGTACTTTAAGTTCTCTTGGATATTGATTGGAAGTAAGTCTTAATCCTTGATGAATTGGTTTCTCTTTGATCTTTAAGTTCTTTTGGAGATTGATTGGAAGCAAGTATGAATCCTTGATGAATTGGTTTCTCTTTGTACTTTAAGTTCTTTTGGATATTGATCGAAAGCAAGTCTTAATCCATAAGGAATTGGTTTCCCTTTGTTCTTTAAGTTCTTTTGGAGATTGATTGGAAGCAAGTCTTAATCCTTAATGAATTGGTTTCTTTTTGTAATTTAAGTTCTTTTGGAGATTGATTGGTAGCAAGCCTTAATCCATGATGAATTGGTTTCTCTTTGTACTTTAACTTCTTTTGGACATTGGTTGAAAGCAAGTCTTAATCCTTGATGAATTGGTTTCTCTTTGACCTTTAAGTTCTTTTGGAGATTGATTGGAAGCAAGTCTTAATCCTTAATGAATTGGCTTCTTTTTGTGCTGTAAGTTCTATTAGATATTGATTGAAAGCAAGTCTTAATCCTCGATGAATTGGTTTCACTTTGTACTTTATGTTCTTTTGGAGATTGATGGAAACATGTCTTAATCCTTAATGAATTTGTTTCTCTTTGTCATTTAAGTTCCTTTGGCCATTGATTGGAAACAACTCTTAATCCATAAAGAATTGGTTTCCCTTTATTCTTTAAGTTCTTTTGGATATTGATTGAAAGCAAGTGTTAATCCTTGATGAATTGGTTTCTCTTTGTTCTTTAACTTCTTTTGGAGATTGATTGGAAGCAAGTCTAAATCCTTAGTGAATTGGTTTCTTTGTTCTTTAAGTTCTTTGGCGTTGATTGGATGCAAGTCTTAATCCATTAGCAATTGGTTTCTCTTTGACCTTTAAGTTCTTTTGCAATTGATTGGAAGCAAGTCTTAATCCTTGATGAATTGGTTTCTCTTTGTTCTTTAAGTTCTTTTGGATATTGATTGAATGCAAGTCTTAATCCATCTATTGGTTTCTCTTTGATCTTTAAGTTCTTTTGGATATTGATTGGAAACAAGTCTTAATCCATAAGGAATTGGTTTCCTTTGTTCTTTTAAGTTCTTTTGGCGATTGATTGGATGCGTAATATCTTAATCCATTTCAGGAAGATTAGTTTACTTTGTTCTTTAAGTTCTTTTGGCCATTGATTGGAAACAAGTCTTAATCCATAAGAATTGGTTTCCTTTGTTCTTTAAGGATTCTTTTGGCCATTGGAGATTGGATGCATGTCTTAATCCATTAGGGAATTGGTTTGTCTTTTGTTCTTTAAGTTCTTTTGGCCATTGATTGGAGACAAGTCTTAATCCATAAGGAATTGGTTTACCTTGTTGTTCTTTAAGTTCTTTTTTGCCATTGATTGGATGCATGTCTTCAATCCGTTAGGAGTATTAGTTGCTTGTCCTTTGAGTTCTTTTAAAGGACATCTTTGGCCATTGATTGGAAACAAGTCTTAATCCATTCAAGGAGATTGGTTTCCCACTTTCAGTTCTTTAAGTTCTTTTGGCGATTGATTGGATCGCATGTCTTGTCAGCATTAGGAAATTAGTTTGTCTTTGTCCTTTCAGGATTAACTTTGTGGCCATTGATTGGAAACTAAGTCTTAATCCATAAGGAATTGGTTTCCCTTTTGTTCTTTTAAATTCTTTTAGGCCATTGATTGGATGCTTTATGTCTCTTGAATCCATTAGGAATATAGTTTGGAGCTTTTATGTCGGCCTTTCAGTTAACTTTTGGCCATTGATTGAAACAAGTCTTAATCCATAAGGAATTGGTTTCCTTTTGTTCCTTTATGTTCTTTGGGCGATTGATTGGATGCATGTCATCATTAATCCAGGTGTAGACATTAGTTTGTCTTTGTCCTTTGTAAGTTCTTTTTGGCCATTGATTGAAAATAGTCTTAATCCATCAAGGAATTGGTTTCCCACACTGTTCTTTAAGTTCTTTTAGCCATTGATTGGATGCATGTCTTAATCCGTTAGTGAATTAGTTTGTCTTTGTCCTTTAAAGTTCTTTTGGCCATTGATTGGAAACAAATGCTTAATCCATAAAGGAATTGGTTTCCCTTTTGTTCTTTAAGTTCTTTTGGCTTATTGATTGGAAAGCAAAGTCTTTATCGTAAGGGGTGGTTTAAGCTGTTCTTTAAGCTCTTTTGCCATTGATTGGATACATGTCTTAATCCATTAGGAATTAGTTTCCTTTGTTCTTTCATGTTAACTTTTGGCCAATTTGATTGGAAGCAGTTGGATGCATGTCTTAAATCCATAAGGAATTGGTTTCTCTTTGTTTCTTTAAAAGTTCTTTTATTGGCGAATTTGAGTTGGGGAAAGCAAATCTTAATCCATAAGGAATTGGTTTCCTTTTTGTGTCTTTAAATTAACTTCCCAGTAGTGATTAAGCAATCTGTCATGGGAATTGGACTTTATTTGTTGCTGGAGTTCCTTTTGTGCTTCATTGAATTGGATGCATGTCTTAATCCATTAGGAATTAGTTTGATGTTATCCTTTAGAAGATTGCTTTGTGAGCCATTGATTGGAGAACAAGTCTTAATCCGTGAGGAATTGGTTTCCTTTTATTCTTTAAGTTCTTTTGTGCCATTAGATTGGATCATGTCTTAATCCATTAAGAATTACTTTGAAACTTTGTGCTGGATTAAGTTCTTTTGGCCCATTGATTGGAAGCTGAAGTCTTAATCCATGCAAGGAATTGGTTTCCCTTTGTTCTTTAAGTTCTTTTGGCCATTGATTGGATGCAATGTCTTAATCCATTAACAGAATTAGTTTTGTCTTTTGTCCTTTAAGTTCTTTGTGAAGCGATTGATTGGGTATAAGTGCTTAAATCCAGTAAGGAATTGCAGGATTTATCCCTTACAGATTCTGGGCTAAGTTCATTTGGCCATTGATTGGGGATAAACATGTCTTAATCCATGTAGCAATTCGATTTGGCTTTGTTAACGAGGATTAAAATTCTTTGGTGGCGATTGATTGAAGACAAGTACTTGTCAGCAAGGAATTGGTTTAAACTTTTGCATTCTTTAAGCTCTTTTTACTGCCATTGATTGGGATGCATGTCTTAATCCATTAGGAATTAGTTTGTCTTTGTCATTTTACGAGTTCTTTTGGCCATTGATTGGAAACAAGTCTTAATCCTTAAAAATTAAGATTTCTTTCTTCAACATGTTCTTTTAGATTGATTGGATGGTAATACTTACAATAGTTTAAGATTGGGATATCTTTAAGTTAAGTTCTTTTACAGTTGAGTTGGAGTATTAATCAAGTAAGGAATTGGTTTCCTTTGTTTCTTTAAGTTCTTTTTGTGCAATTGATTAGGATATGTGTCTTAATCCATTAAGAATTGGTTTGGCTTTATCTCTTTAAGATTCTTTTGGCCAATTATGATTGGAAACAAGTGGTCTTTCCTTAATCAGCAAGGAAATTGGTTTCCTTTTTCATTCTTCTCATGTTCTTTTGGCCATTGATTGGATGCATGTCTTAATCCATTAGGAATTAGTTGTGTCTTTGTTCTTTTAGTTTACTTTTGGCCATTGATTGGAAACAATGTGCTCAATCCATTAGCGAATTGGTTTCACTTTGCTGCTTCTAAGTTCTTTTGGCCAGTTGATGGGTGGAATACAAGTCTTGTCCAGGTAGAATTGGTTTGTCTTTGTTCTTACAAGTTCTTTTGTATTGATTGGAATGCAATGTCTTAATCAGTAAGGAATTGGGTTTCTTTGACCTTAACTTTTAAGTTAACTTTAATGGCCATTGATTGGAGAGTCACAAGTCTTAATCAATTTAGGAATTAGTTTCCTTTGTCCTTTAAGTTCTTTTGAGCAATTGATTGGATGCGTGTCTTAATCCATTAGGAATTAGTTTGTCATTGTCCTTTTAAGTTCTTTTGTGCCATTGATTTGGATGAAACTAGTCTTAATCAGTAAGGAATTAGTTTGTCCTTTTGTTCTTTAAGTTAACTTTTGGCCATTGATTGGATCGCATGTCTTAAATAAACATTAGGAATTAGTTTCCCTTTGTTCTTTAAGTTCTTTTGGCCAGCGTGATTGGGAACAAGTCTCTAATCCATAAGCGAAATTGGTTTCCCCTTACTATTCTTTAAGTTCTTTTAGCCATTGATTGGAAACATATGTCACTTTAATCCATTAAAGGAATTAGGTTTTGCTTTTGTCCTGTTAAGTTCTTTTGGCTGTTTGATTGGATGACATGTCTACAATCCATTAAGGAGTGGATTTGTCTTTGTTCTTTACCAAGTTCTTTTGGCCATTGATTGGAAACAAGATCTTAATCCATAAGGAATTGGTTTTACCTTTTTGCTATTCTTTAATGATTCTTTTGGCGATTGATTTGGATAGCATATCTTAATCCAGTTTAGGAATTAGTTTGTCTGTTGTCCATTTAGGATTAACTTTTGGCCATTGTTGATTGGAAACAGTCTTAATCCATAAGGAATTGGTTCCTTTTGCATTCTTTCTAAGTTCTTTTGGCCATTGGTGAGTTGGATTGCCATGTATTAATCCATTAGGAATTAGTTTTTGTCTTTGTCCTTTAAGTTCTTTTGGTCATTGATTGGAAACAAGTCTTAATCCATAAGGAATTGGTTTCCTTGCTGTTCTTCTAAGTTCATTTTGGCCATTGATTGGAAACATGTCTTAATCCATTAGGAATTGGTTTCTACTTTACATTAACATTCTTTAAGTTCTTTTGGCGATTGATTGGAATCATGTCTTGTCAGTTAGGAATTAGCGATTTGTCTTTGTCTCTTTCAGTTCTTTTGGCCATTGATTGAAACAAGTGCTGAAAATCATAAGGTGGTTTCCTTTTGTTCTTTAAGTTCTTTTGGCGATTGATTGGATGCATTGTCTTAATCAAGTAGGAATTAGTTTGTCTTTGTCATTTAAGTTCTTTTGGCAATTGATTGGGAAGCAAGTCTTGTAATCCAGCCATGGAATTGGTTTCGCTATTCTTTAAGTTCTTTTGGCACGATTTGGCGGTGATTGAAACAAATCTTAATCCCATTAAGGTGGCTCTTTCATTTGACATTCTTTCAGCTCTTTTGGCTTTAGTTGAAACAACTCTTGATCCAAGGGTGGTTCTTTTGTTCCTTCAGTTTCTTTCATAGTTAATTTGGAGGCATGTGCTTAATCCATTAGGAATTAGTTTGTCTTTGTGTCTTTAAGTTCGTTTTGTTGATTGATTGGAAGCGAATCTTAATCCATGGAAATTGGTTTAGCGCTTTGTTCTTTAGTTCTTTTGGCCATTGATTGGATGCATGTCTTCTAATCAGTTCAGGAATTAGTTTGTCTTTGTCCTTTCTAAGTTCTTTTGGCCATTTGATTGGAAACAAGTCTTTAATCCATAAGAATTGGTTTCCTTTGTTCCTTTGAAGTTCTTTTGGCCATTAGGATTGGATTGCATGTCTTAATCCATTAGGAATTACGTTTGTCTTTGTCCTTTATAAGTTCTTTGGCCGTTGATTGGAAGCAAGGTCTTAATCCATGGAGTTGGTTTCACTTTGTTCTTTATGTTAACTTTTGGCCATTGATTGGATGCGTATGTCTTGTCATTAGGGATTAGTGTTGGCTTTGTCCTTTAAGTTCGTTTTGGCGATTGATTGGAAACAAGTCTTAATCCACTTGGGAGGTGGTTTCCTTTGTTCTTTCAAGTTCTTTTTTGGTAGTTGATTGATAATGTAATCCAGCAGAATTGGTTCTTCTTTTATTCTTTATATATTGTTTAGGCCGTTGATTGGATGCATATCTTTGTCCGTTAGGAATTAGTTTCTGTCTGCTTTTATCATTCCTTTAAGTTAACTTTTGGCCATTGATTGGAAACAAGTCTTGTCCATAAGGAATTGGTTATCACTTTATTCTTTATGTTAACTTTTGGCGATTGATTTGGATGCATTGTCTTGTCAATTTAGGAATTAGTTTATCCCTTTGTTCTTTAAGTTCTTTTGGCGTTGATTTGGAAACAATGTCTTAATCCAAAAGGAATTGGTTTCACCCATTGTTCTTTTCCAAGTTCTTTTGCATCCATTGATTGGAAACAAGTCTTGTCCATTAGGAATTGGTTTCCTTTTGTTCTTTAAGTTCTTTTGTGGCGTTGATTTAGGATGCATGTCTTAATCCATTCTGCAGGAATTGGTTTGGCTTTGTTCTTTCAAGTTCTTTTGTGGTTTGATTGGAAACAAGTCTTAATCAGTTAAGGAATTATGGTTTGTCTTTGTTCTTTAAGATTAGTTTGTTGATTGAAACAAGTGTCTTAATGTAAGGAATTGGTTTCTTTGTTCTTTATGTTCTTTGAAGCCGTTGATTGGATTGTAATGTCTTAATCCATTAGGAATTGGTTTGTCTTTGTCTCATTTAAGTTCTTTTG
The DNA here is from genome assembly GCA_031439585.1 of Pterocarpus macrocarpus. Lineage (NCBI taxonomy): Eukaryota > Viridiplantae > Streptophyta > Magnoliopsida > Fabales > Fabaceae > Pterocarpus > Pterocarpus macrocarpus. The sequence continues at coordinate 7,947 of JAVHNN010000403.1, forward strand.
GCCATTGATTAAACAAGAATGTCTGTCAGCAGGAGGTAGGTTTCCTTTGTTAACACAGTTCTTTTAGTGAATTGATTAGTTGGAAAACAAGTCTTAATCCATAAGGGTGGTTCATTTTGTTCTTTAAGTTCTTTTGGCCGGATTGATTGGATTGTGTCTTGTCAATCCAATGGAATTAGTTTGTCTTTGTTGCTTTAGGATTCTTTTGAAGCCATTGATTGGAAACAAGTCTTAATCCATAAGAATTGGTTTCCCTTTGATTCTTTATGTTCTTTACTGGCCGTTGATTGGATGCATCTTAATCCATTAGGAATTAGTTTGTCTTTGTCATTTAAGTTCTTTTAGTAATTGATTTGAAACAAGTCTTAATCCATAGGAATTGGTTTCCCTTTTTGTTAACTTTAAGTTCTTTTGGCCCATTGATTGGATGCATGTCTTAATCCGTAGCTTAATTAGTTTGGCTTTGTCCTTTAAGTTCTTTTGTATTGATTGGAAACAAGTGCTTTGTAATCCTTATAAGGAATTGGTTTCCAGCTGTTCTTTAAGTTCTTTTGAATTTGATTGGAAAGCATGTCTGTGTCCATAGGAATTGGTTTCGCTTTTGTTCTTTATGTTCTTTGTTAGGCGATTGATTGGATGCATAGTCACTTAATCCTTAAGAATTGGTTTGTCTTTGTCCTTTCAAGTTCTTTTGGCAATTGATTGGAAACAAGTCGCTAAATCCATAAGAATTGGTTTTCTCTTTGTTCTTTTTCAAGTTCTTTTTTGGCCATTGATTGGATGCATATCTTAATGACCAATTAGGAATTGGATTTGTCTTTGTCTTTAAGTTCTTTGGTGGCGTTGATTGGAAGCAGTCTTAATCCATTAAAGGAATTGGATTTAAATCTTTGTTCTTTCAAATTCTTTTAGTAATTGATTTGGAAACAGAAGTCTTAATCCCATAAGGAATTGGTTTTCACTTTTGTTCTTTTAAGTTCTTTTAGCCGTTGATTGGATCATGTCTTAATCAGTTCAGGGAATTGGGTGTTCTTTTGTTCTTTAAGATTCTTTTGGCCAATTTGATTGGAAACAAGTCTTAATCCATAAGGAATTGGTTTCCTTTTTTTTTTTCTTTAAGTTCTTTTAGCCCAGTTTGTATTTGGATGCATGTCTTAATCCATTAGGAATTAAGCCCTTTGGCTTCAACCAGCTAAGTTCTTTTGGCAGACAATTGATTGGAGCGAGGAAGAACAATCATGAGGGAATTGGTTTCCTTTTGTTCTTTCAAGTTCTTTTGGCCATTTGATTGGAAACATGATCTTAATCACATGAGGAATTAGTTTCAGCTTTTGTTCTTTAAGTTCTTTGTGGTAATTTAGATTGGAATGCGTGTCTACAAGATAATTCTAGGAATCTACTTTGTCTTTTTGTTATTTAAGTTCTTTTTTGGCTATTGATTGGGAAACAAATTGTCTTAATCCATTAAGCGAGAATTGGTTTTCCTTTGTTCTTTAAGAAATTCCTTTTGGCCATTGATTTGGTTGCATGTGCTTAATCAATTAAGGAATTAGTGGTTCCCTTTGCTGTCTTTAAGTTCTTTTAACAAATTTGATTTGGAAAACAAGTATCTTAATCAGCAAGGAATTGGTTTCTCTTTGTTCAACATTTACAAGTTCTTTTGGTCATTGATTGAAAACAAGTCTTAATCCATTAGGAATTGGTTTCCTTTTGTTGCCTTTAAGATTCTTTTGTACGCCGTTGAGTTGGATCCATCTCTTTAATCAGCATTTCACAGGAATTAGTTTCACCTTTATTGCTTTAAGTTCTTTTGGCCATTGATTGGAAACAAGTCTTTAATCCATAAGGCAATTGGTTTCACTTTGTTCTTTAAGTTCTTTTGGCCATTGATTGGAAACATGTCTGCTTGTCAATTACAGAATTGGTTTCCACTTTGTTCTTTCCAGTTCTTTTTGGCCATTGATTGGATGCATGTCTTAATCCATTAGGAATTAGTTTGTCTTTGTTCTTTAAGTTAACTTTTGGCGATTGATTGGAAACAAGTCTTAATCCATAAGGAATTAGTTTGCCTTTGTTCCTTCCTAAGTTCTTTTGGCCATTGATTGGAAACAAGTCTTAATCCATTAGGAATTGGTTTGTCTTTGTTCTTCAAGTTCTTTTTGGTAATTTGATTGGGAATGCATGTCTTTAATGAGTTAGGAATTAGTTTATCTTTTAATATTCTTTAAGTTCTTTGTGGTAATTGATTGGAAACAGTGTAATCCATAAGGAATTGGATTCCACTTTGTTCTTTATATTCTTTTGGCGATTGATTGGACGCATATCTTAATCCATTCGGAATTAGTTTATCTTTGTCCTTTAAGTTCTTTTGGCCATTGATTTGGAAACAAGTCTTGTCCAATGAGGAATTGGTTTCCCTTTGTTCTTTAAGATTCTTTTGGCCAATTGATTGGATGCATACTCTTAATCCATTAGGAATTGGTTTGTCTTTGTCCTTTAAGTTCTTTTAGTGTTGATTGGAAACAAGTCTTGTCCATAAAGGAATTGGTTTCCTTTTGTTCTTTAAGTTCTTTTGGCCATTGATTGGATGCACCTCTTAATCCATTAGGAATTAGTTTGTCTTTGTCGTTTCAAGTTCTTTTGGCCATTGATTGGAAACCTGAAATGTCTTAATCCAGCTAGAATTGGTTTCCCTTTGTTCTTTATTATTCTTTTGGCCGTTGATTGGATACATGTGTCAATCCATTAGGAATTAGTTTGTCTTTGTTAACTCAAGTTCTTTTGTGTTGATTTGGAAACAAGTCTTAATCATAAGGAATTGGTTTCCTTTTGTTCTTCTAAGTTCTTTTGGCCAATTGATTGGATGCATGTCTTACATCCATTAGCGAATTAGTTTTGTCTTTGTCCTTTAAGATTCTTTGGCCATTGATTGGAAGCAGGTCTTAATCAACATAAGGGTGGTTTATTTTATTCTTCTGAGATTCTTTTATGCATTGATTGAATCGTGAAACAATCCATTAGGAATTGGTTTCCACCTTTTGTTCTTTAAGTTCTTTTATAGCGTATTGATTGGAAACAAGTCTTAATCAGCCATAAGGAATTGGTTTCACCTTTGTTCTTTAAGTTATCTTTTGGCCATTGATTGGATGCATGTGCTTAATCAGTAAGGAATTAGTTTGTCTTTTGTTCTTTAAGTTCTTTTGGCGGGTGATTGGAAACAAATGTCTTGTCCCCAATAAGGAATTGGTTTATTTGTTCTTGGATTAACTTCTTTTGTGACAGGTTGGATCGTATGTGAATCCATTTGGGAGTGGTTATGTCTTTGTGCTTTGAAAGTTCTTTTTGGCCATTGATTTGAAATGAGTCTTAATCCACCCAGGAATTGGTTTCACTTTTGTTCTTTATGTTCTTTTGGCGATTGATTGGATGCATGTCTTAATCCATTAGGAATTAGTTTGACTTTAATTCTTTAAGTTCTTTGGCGGGTGATTGGAAAAGCAGTCTGCGATCCATAAGGAAATTGGTTTCTTTTGTTTCTTTAAGTTCTTTTGGCCATTGATTGGAAGCATGTCTTAATCCATTACTTGAATTAGTTTATCTTTGTGCTTTAAGTTCTTTTTGGCCATTGATTGGAAAACAAGTCTTAATCCATGAGAATTGGTTTCCCTTTGTTCTTTCAAGTTCCTTCTTGGCAATTGATTGGATGCATGTCTTAATCAATTAGGAATTAGTTTGTCTTTGTCCTTCGTAGTTAACTTTAGTAGTTGATTTGACAGGCAGTGTTAATCCATAAGAATTGGTTTCCACTTTGTTCTTTCAAGTTAACTTGGCCGTTGATTGGATAAATGTCTTAATCCATTAGGAATTCGTTTGTGTGTCCTTTAAGTTCTTTTTGTGCTGTGATTGGAAACAAGTCTTAATCCCAAGCTAAGGAGTTGGTTTCACTTTTGTTCTTTATGTTCTTTTGGTGATTGATTGGATACATGTCTTCAAATCCATTAAAGGAATTGAGTTTGCATCTTTGTCCTTTGCGATTCTTTTGGCATTGATTGAAACAGCTCTTAATCCATAAAGAATTGGTTTCCTTTTGTTCTTTAAGATTCTTTTTGGCCATTGATTGGATGCATGTGTGATCCATTAGGAATTGGTTGCTTGTGGTGGTTCATTTGCGTGGTTGAAACCAGAGTCCCTGTATTAGCAGTGGATTCACTTTATTCTTCCACAGTTAACTTTGGCCATTGATTGAGCTGAAGTCTTAATCCATGGGGAATTTGGTTTCCTTTTGTTCTTCAAGTTCTTTGAGTGGCCAGTTGATTGGATGCATGTACCGATTGTCCAGGTTAGGAATTGGTTTGTCTCTTTGTCCTTTAAGTTCTTTTGGCCATTGATTGGAAACAAGTGCTTTAATCCATTGAAGGAATTGGTTTCCTTTGTTCTTTAAGTTCTTTTGGTGCCATTGATTGGATACATGTCTCTTAATCCGTTAGGAAGATTGGTTTGTGTCTTTGTCCTTTTGGTTAACTTTTGGCCATTGATTGGAAACAAGTCTTAATCAATAAGGAATTGGTTTCCTTTGTTCTTTAAGTTCTTTTGAGTGGGTGATTTGATCAAATATCTTGTCAATTAGGAATTAGTTTGTTTGTCATTTTTAGGATTCTTTTAGTAATTGATTGGAAACAAGTCTTTAATCCAGTCCAAGGAATTGGTTTGTCTTTGTTCTTTAAGTTCTTTTGGCTATTTGATTGGATGTATGCGTCAATTAATCCATGTAAGGAATTGGTTTGTCTTGTTCAGTTCTTTTTGGCCATTGATTGGAAACGAATCTTGTCCATTTAAGGAATTGGTTTCATTTTTATTCTTAAGTTCTTTTGGCCATTGATTGGAAAGCAGTCTTAATCCATTAGGAATTGGTTTCCTTTTGTTCTTCAAGTTCTTTTTGGCCGTTGATTGGAGGCATGTCTTCAATCCATTAGGAATTAGTTTCCTTTTGTTCTTTAAGTTCTTTTGGCCATTGATTGGAAACAAGTACTTAATCGCATAGGAATTGGTTTCCATTGTTCTTTATGTTCTTTTGGCGATTGATTGGATGCATGTCTTAATCCATTAGGAATTAGTTTGTCTTTGTTGCTTTGAGTTCTTTTGGCATTGATTGGAAACAAGTCTTGTCATGAGAATTGGTTTCCTTTGTTCTTTATGTTCTTTTGGCGATTGATTGGATGCATGTCTTAATCAGATTAGGAATTAGTTTGTCTTTGTCCTTTCAGGATTCTTTTGGCCCAATTTGATTGAAACAAGTCATCCTTAATCCAGTAAGGAATTGGTTTCCTTTTGTTCTTTATGTTCTTTTGGCGATTGATTGGATATGCATGTGTCAGATTTAGGAAATTAGTTGACTTTGTCCTTTGGGGTCTTTTGGCCATTGATTGGAAACAAGTCTTAATCACCAAGAGGTGGATTTCCCTTTGTTCTGTAAGTTCTTTTGGCTATTGATCGGATGCAAGTCTTAATCCGTTAGGAATTAGTTTGTCATTGTCCTTTAAGTTCTTTTGGTCATTGATTGACAAGTCTTAATCAGCAAGAATTGGTTCACTTTTTATTCTTCTAAGTTCTTTGTGGTTGATTGGAAAGCAGTCTTAGATCCATTAGGAATTAGTTGTCTTTTTTGTCGGCTGGATTAACTTTGATGCGTTGATTGGAAACGGTGCTGTCCCAATAAAATTGGTTTCCCTTTGTTCTTTAAGATTCTTTTGGCCATTGATTGGAGTGCATGTCTAATAATCCATTAGGAATTAGATTTGTCTTTGTCCTTTAAGTTCTTTTAGCAATTGATTGGAAACAAGTCTTAATCCATAAGAATTGGTTTCTCTTTGCATTCTAACTAAGTTCTTTTGGCCATTGATTGGAAACAAGTCTTAATCATAAGGTATTGGTTTCCTTTTGTTCTTCAAATTCTTTTGGCCGTTGATTGGATGCATGTCTCTGTCAGTGGGAATTAGTTTGTCTTTGTGCTTTAGGATTCTTTTGGCCATTGATTGGAAGCAAGTCTTTGACTCAATATTAGGAATTGGTTTTCCTTTTGTTATTTTGTAGTTCTTTTGGCGATTGATTGGATCATGTGCTTTAATCCATAAGGAATTGGTTTCCTTTTGTTCTTCTAAGTTCGTTTTGGCGCTTTGGCCATTGATTGGAAACAACTCTTGATCCATAAGGAATTGGTTTCACTTTGTTATTCTTTAAGTTCTTTTGGCCAGTTGATTGGAGGCATGTCTTAATCCATTGGAATTAGTTTGTCTTTGTCTTTAAGTTCTTTTGGCCATTTATTGGAAACAAGTCTTGATGCCAATCCATAAAGGAATTGGTTTCCCTTTGTTCTTTATGTTCTTTTGGCGATTGATTGGATGCATGCTCTTGTCAGATTAGAGTGGATTGTCTTTGTCCTTTAAGTTAACTTTTGGCCAGATTTGATTGGAAACTAGTCTTGTGGCTAAGGAATTGGTTTCCGGCTATTCTTGAAGTTCTTTTGGCCATTGAATGGATTGCATGTCTTGTCCATTAGGAATTCGTTTGTCTTGTTCTTTTAAGATTCTTTTGTGATGATTGGGCAGAGTCTTAATCCATGGGAGTTGGTTTCCCTTTGTTCTTTATGTTCTTTTGGTGATTGATTGGATGCATGTCTTAATCCATTAGGAATTAGGTGGACCTTTTTGTTCTTTGGATTCTTTTTGGCGATTGATTGGAAACAACTCTTAATCCATAAGGAATTGGTTTTCCTTTTGTTATAGTTCTTTTGCCCGTTATTGGGCGTATACTGATCGAACTAGAATTAGTTGCTCGCGTGGCTTTAAGTTCTTTTGGCCGTTGGTTGGAAACAGTGTCTTAATCCATAAGGAGTGGTTTCCCTAATTGTTCTTTATGTTCTTTTGGCGATTGATTGGATGCGTGTCTTAATCAGATTTAGGAGATGGTTTGTCTTTGTCCTTTAAGTTCTTTTGGCCATTGATTTGAGACAAGTCACTTAATCCATAAGGAATTGGTTCCTTTTGTTCTTTATGTTCCTTTTAGCCATTGATTGGATGCATATCTTAATCCATTAGTTGAATTAGTTTGTCTTTGTCATTTTCGATTCTTTGGCGAATTTGATTGGAAGCAAGTCTTAATCCATGAGGAATGGTTTATTTGCTCTTTATATTCTTTTCTGGCGATTGATTGGATGCATGTCTTAATACCAATAGAGTTTGGAATTGGTTTGTCTTTGTCATTCAAGTTCTTTTGCCATTGATTCAAACAAGTCTTAATCCATAAAATTGGTTTCCCTTATAGCCTGTTCTTTTGTATTGATTGGATCGTGTCTTGTCCATTAGGAATTGGTTTCCTTTTGTTCTTTAAGTTCTTTTGGTCATTGATTGGAAACAAGTTTTAATCCATAAGGAATTGGGTTCCTTTTGTTCTTCAAGTTCTTTTGGCCAGTTATTTGAGGCATGTCTCAATCAGGTGGGAATTAGTTTGTCTTTTGTGCTTTAGGATTCTTTTAATGGCCATTGATTGGAAACAAATCTTAATCCCATAAAGGGGTGGGTTTCCTTTGTTCTTTATGTTCTTTTGGAGATTGATTGGATGCATGTCTTAATCAGTTGGGGATTGGATTGCTTTGTGCTTTCGATTCTTTTGGTAATTGATTGGAAAGCAGTCTTAATCCATGAGAATTGGATTAACTTTGTTCTTTTTGTTCTTTTGTGATTGATTGGATGCATGTCTTTGTCCAGATTGGAGGTGATAGTTTGTCTTTGTTCACTCAGTTCTTTTGGCCATTGATTGGAAACAAGTCTTAATCCATAGGAATTGGTTTCCTTTCTGTTGATATGTTCTTTTGGCGTTGATTGGATGCATGTGTTAATCCCAGTTGGAAATTGGTTTGCCTTTGTCACTTTGATTCTTTTGGTAATTGATTGCGACAAGTCTTAATCCAGCAGAATTGGATTACTTTGTTTATTCTTTGGCGTTGATTGGATCATGTGCTTGCATCAGTTCAGGAATTGTTTCGTCTTTGTCCTTTTGATTCTTTTGAAGCATTAGATTGGAAAGCAAATCGTAATCCACTAAGGAATTGGTTTCCCTTTGTTTCTTCTATAAGTTCTTTTGGCCATTGAGATTGGATGCATATCTTGAATCCATTAAATTAGTTTGTCTTTTGTCCTTTAAGTTCTTTTGGTCATTGATTGGAAGCAGGTCTTAATCCATAGAACTGGTTTCCACTTTATTCTTTAAGTTCTTTGGCCATTGATTGGATGCATGTCATAATCGAACAATTTGTTTGGCCTTTTTGCTTTAAGTTCTTTATTAGTGATTTGAAACAAGTCTTAATCAATAAGGGGTGGTTTCTCTTTGATTCTTTGGCCATTGATTGACAGTACTCTTGTCCATGAGAATTGGTTCCTTTTGTTCTTGAAGTTCTTTTGGCCATTAGTTGATTGCATGTCTCAATCCAGTGAGGAATTAGTTTGTCTTTGTGCTTTGATTTCTTTTGACCATGAGATTGGAAGCAAGTCTTGTCCATGAAAATTGGTTTCCTTTTGTTCTTTATGTTCTTTTGGCGATTGATTGGATCATGTCGTGTAATCCATTTAGGAATTGGTTTGGCGCTGACTCTTCGTTCTTTTGGCCATTGATTGGAAACAACTCTTGATCCATAAGAATTGGTTTCCTTTGTTCTTTAGGATTCTTTTGCCGTTAGTGGAGGGCATGTCTCAAATCATTAGGAATTAGTTTGTCTTTGTGCTTTAAGTTCTTTTGGCCATTTATTTGGAAACAAGTACTTGTCAACGAGAATTGGTTTTATTTGTTAACATGTTATGTTCTTTTGATTGATTGGATAAATGTCTTGTCAGATTGGAGATTAGTTTAATATGCACTTGGATTTCTTTTGACCATTAGTTGGAAACAAGTGTAATCCAGCTGAAATTGGTTTCACTTTGTTCTTTAAGTTCTTTTGGCCATTGAATGGATGCATATCTTAATCAAAATTTGGGAGTCGTTTGTCTTTGTCCTTTAAGTTGTTTTTGGCCATTGATTGGAAGCAGTCTTAATCCACATAAGGAGTTGGGTTTCTTTGTTCTTTATATTCTTTGGTGATTGATTGGATGCATGTCTTAATCCATTGGAATTGGTTTCTTTGTTCTTTAAATTATTTTGGCCATTGATTGGAAGCAAGTCTTACAATCATAAAGAATTGGTTTCAATACACATTACTTGCAAGTTCTTTTGGCCGTTGATTGGAGGCAAGTCTCAGTCCATTAGGAATTAGTTTTGTCTTTGTGCTTTAAGTTCTTTTTGGCCAGTTGATTTGAAACAAGTCTTAATCCATAAGGAATTCGTTTTCATATGTTAACACCCATGTTAACTTTTGGCGATTGATTGGATATTATGCTTGTCAGATTTAGGAGTTAGTTTGTCTTCCATCCTTCAGGATTCTTTTTAGCCCATTGATTTGAGATGAGTCTTAATCGCAAAGGAATTGGTTTCACTTTTGTTCTTTATGTTCTTTTGGCCATTGATTGGATGCATGTAATACTTAATCGGGTAGGAATGGTTTTGTCTTTGTCCTTCGATTCTTTTGGCCAGTGATTGGAAACAAGTCTTAATCCATAGGAATTGGTTTCCCTTTGTTCTTTATGTTCTTTTGGCGGTAGATTGGATGCGTAAGTCTTGTCCAGGTTTGATTGGTTTGTCCTTTGTCCTTTAAGTTCTTTTGGCCATTGATTGGAAACAAGTCTTAATCCATAAGGAATTAGTTTACTTTGCTATAAGTTCTTTTGGCCATTGATTGGATGCATGTCTTAATCCATTAGGAATTGGTTTCCTTTTGTTCTTAAAGTTCTTTTGGTCATTGATTGGAAACAAGTCTTAATCCATAAGGAATTGGTTTCCTTTTGTTCTTCAAGTTCTTTTGGCCAGTTATTGGAGGCATACTCGATCCATTAGGGTGTAGTTTGTCTTTGTGCTTTAAGTTCTTTTGGCCGTGATTGGAAACAAGTCTTAATCCATAAGGAATTGGTTTCCCTTTGTTCATTTATATTCTTTTGGCGATTGATTGGATCGTGTCTTGTCCATTAGGAATTAGTTTGCCTTTGTCCTTTGAAGTTCTTTTGGCCATTGATTGGGGACAAGTCTTGTCCGCAGGAATTTGGATTCCTTTGTTCTTTTGTTCTTTTGGCGATTGATTGGATGCATGTCTTAATAAATTAGGTATTAGTTGTCTTTGTCCTTTAAGTTCTTTTGGCCATTGATTGGAAACAAGTCTTAATCCATAAGGAATTGGTTTCCCTTTTAATTCCATTATATTCTTTTTGTGATTGATTGGATGCGTATGTCTTAATCCGTTAGGAGTCGTTTACTTTCAATACATTTCGATTCTTTTGTGAGTGATTGGAAACAAGTCTTAATCCATAAGGAATTGGATTCCTTTGTTCTTTAAGTTTCTTTTGGCTGATTGATTGGATGCATGTATATGTCAGATTAGGAATTAGTTGTCTTTGTCCTTTGACAGTTCTTTTGGCCATTGATTGGAAGCAAGTCTTAATCCATGGGAATTGGATTTCACTTTGTTCTTTAAGTTAACTTTTGGCCATTGATTGGATGCATGTACATGAATCCATTAGAAATTCGTTTGTCTTTGTCCTTTAAGTTTCTTTTGGTCATTGATTGGAAGCAGTCTTAATCCATAAAGGCTGGTTTACTTTGTTCTTTAAGGATTCTTTTGGCGAATTTGATTGGAGTGCGTGTCATAATCCATTAGGAATTTGTTTCCTTTTTCTTTAAGTTCTTTTGGCCATTGATTGAAACAAGTCTTAATCCATAAGGAAATTGGTTTCTCTTTGTTCTTTAATGGCCATTGATTGGGCTACAGTCTTAATGCCATGGGAATTGGTTTCCTTTTGTTCTTCTCAAATTCTTTTGGCCGTGATTGATTGGATGCATGTCTCGTTGATGAAGGAATTAAGTTTGTCTTTGACCTGTTCTTTAAGTTCTTTTGGCCATTGATTGGAAACAAGTCTTAATCCATTGGGAATTGGTTTCTTTGTTCTTTATGTTCTTTTGGCGATTGATTGGAATCATGTCTTAATCCATTAGGAATTGAGTTTCCTTTTGTTCTTTCGTTCTTTTGGCCATTGATTGGAAACAACTCTTAATCCATTAGGAATTTAGTTTGTCTTTGTCCTTTAAGTTCTTTTGGCCATTGATTGGAAACAAGTCTTGATCCATAGGAATTGGTTTCCTTTGTTCTTTAAGTTCTTTTGGCAATTGATTGGAAGCATGTCTTGTCCATTAGGAATTGGTTTCCTTTGTTGCTTTATGTTCTTTTGGCCAGTTGATTGGATGCAGTCTTAATCCAGATTTAGGAATTGGTTTGTCTTGTCCTTTAAGTTCTTTTGGCCATTGATTGGAAACATGTCTTAATCCATTAGGAATTGGTTTCCTTTGTCCTTTAAGTTCTTTTGGCCATTGATTGGAAACAAGTCTTAATCCATAAGGAATTAGTTTTTAAGTCTTTGTCATTTAAGTTCTTTTGGCCATTGATTGGATGCATATCTTAATCCCGAATTAGGAATTTGGTTTGTCTTTGTCTCTTTAAGTTAACTTTTAGTAATTTGATTGGAAGCAAGTGCTTAATCCATAAGGAATTGGTTTCCCTTTTTTCGGCTATTCTTTATGTTCTTTTTTGGCCATTGATTGGATGCAATGTCTTAATCCATTAGGAATTAGTTTGTCTTTTGTCCTTTAAGTTCTTTTGTGCGATTGATTGGAAGACAAGTCTTGTCCATAAGGAATTGGTTTCCCTTTGTTCTTTAAGTTCTTTTGGCCATTGATTGGATCATGTGCTTAATCCATTAGGAATTAGATTTGTCTTTGCCTCCTTTAAAATTCTTTTGGCTGCATTTAGTTGGGGAAGCAGTACTTGTCCAAGCAGGAATTGGTTTCCCTTTGTTCTTTATATTCTTTTGGCGATTGATTGGATCGCATGTCTTGTCAGATCCATCTAGGAATTAGTTTGCTCTTTGTCCTTTAAGTTAACTTTGTGGCCGTGATTGATTGGAAACAAGTCTTAATCCATAAGGAATTGGTTTCCGCTTTTGTTCTTTAAAGTTCTTTTGGCCATTGATTGGATGCATGTCTTAATTCATTAGGAATTAGTTTGTCTTTGTCCTTTAAGTCCTTTTGGCCATTGATTGGAAACAAGTCTTAATCCATTAGGAATTGGTTTCCACTTTGCTTCTTTAGAGTTCTTTTGGCGATTGATTGGATGCATGTCTTTAATCAGTTAAGGAATTGGTTTCTCTTTGTTCTTTAGAAAGTTAACTTTTGGCCATTGATTGGATGCATGTCTTAATCCATTAAGAATTGGTTTGTCACTTGTCCTTTAGTTCTTTTGGTATTGATTGGATGCATGTGCTTAATCCCATTAGGAATTGGTTTCCCTTTGTTCTTTAAGTTCTTTTGGCCATTGATTGGAAATCAAGTCTTAATCAGCATAAAGAATTGGTTTACCTTTTATTCTTTAGATTCTTTTGCCCATTGATTGGATGCATAATAATAATCCATTAGGTAGTTTGTCGTGTCCCTTTAAGTTCTTTTGTCCATCGATTGGAGGCATGTCTTAATCCATTAGGAATTAGTTTGTCTTTGTTCTTTAAGTTCTTTTGGTATTGATTGGAAACAAGTCTTGTCAGCCATTAGGAATTAGTTTGGCTTTGTTCTTTAAGTTCTTTTGGCGATTGGCCATTGAAGATGGAAACAAGTCTTAATCCATAAGGAATTAGTTTGCGCTGCATTAATACTTTAAGTTCTTTTAGTGATTGATTGGAAGCACAGTCTTAATCCATGAGAATTGGATTTCCTTTGTTCTTTTTGTTCTTTTAATGCGATTGATTGGATGCATGTCTTAATCCATAAGGAATTAGTTTCTCTTTGTTCTTTTCCATGATTCTTTTGGCGAATTGATTGGAAACAAGTCTTAATCCATATAGGAATTGGTTGTCCCTTTGTTCTTTATGGTTCTTTGGCCATTGATTGGATGCATGTCTTAATCCATTAGAATTGGTTAAACTGTCTTTGTCTTTAAGTTTCTTTTGGCCGTTGATTGGAAAGCAGTCTTTAATCAGCATGGAATTGGATTTCCTTGCTGTTCTTTATGTTCTTTTAGCGATTGATTGGATGCATGTCTTAATCCAGATTAAGGAATTAGTTTGTCTTTGTCCTTTAAGTTTCTTTTTGGCCCAATTTGATTGGAAACAAGTGCTTAATCCATAAGGAATTTAGGTTTCCACTTTGTTCTTTTAAGTTCTTTTGGCCATTGATTGGATGCATGTCTTAATCCATTAGGAATTAGGTTTGTCTTTGTTCTTTAAAGTTTCTTTAATGGCCATTGATTGGAAACAAGTCTTAATCCATAAGAATTGGTTTCCTTTTTGTTCTTTAAGTTCTTTTGGCCATTAGATATGGATGCATGTCACTTAATCCATTAGGAATTAGTTTGGCTTTGTCCTTTAAAGTTCTTTTTTGGCCATTGATTGGAAACAAGTCTTAATCCATAAGGAATTGGTTTCTCTTTGTTCTTTAAGTTCTTTTGGCCATTGATTGGAAACAAGTCTTAATCCATAAGGAATTGGTTTCCTTTTGTTCTTCTTATAAGTTCTTTTGGCCGTTGATTGGATAAATGTCTTAATCCAGGTAGAGGTGGATTTGGTTGTCTTTGTTCTTTAAGTTAACTTTTAGTAATTTGATTGGAAGCATGTCTTAATCCCATAAGGGTGGTTTCCTTTGTTCTTTATGTTCTTTTGGCAGATTGATTGGATGCGTATATTATCTTGTCAATCAATTAGGAATTAGTTTGTCTTTGTTAACTTTAAGTTCTTTTGGCCACATTGATTTGGAAGCAAAGTCTTAATCCATGAGGAATTGGTTTCCTTTTGTTCTTTAAGTTCTTTTGGCCGGATTGATTGGAAACAAGTCTTAATCCATAAGGAATTAGTTTGTAAACACACCTTTGTTCTTTAAGTTAACTGGCCATTGATTGGAAACAAGTCTTGAATCCATAAGGAATTAGGTTTCCTTTGTTCCTTTTAAGTTCTTTTGGCAATTTGATTGGATGCAAGTCTTAATCCAGATTAGGGAATTGGTTTCCTTTGTCCTTTAAGTTCTTTTGGCCGAATTGATTGGATAAAACAAGTGCTTAATCCATTAGGAATTAAGCTTTCCACTTTGTTCTTTAAGTTCTTTTAGCCATTGATTGGATAAATGTCTTAATCCATTAGGAATTAGATTTGTCTTTGTCATTTAAAGTTCTTTTGGCCATTTGATTGGAAACAAGTCTTAATCCATAAGGAATTGGTTTCCTTTGTTCCTTTATGTTCTTTTGGTGATTAGATTGGTTGAATGTCTTAATCCATTAGGAATTAGTTTGTCCTTTTGTTCTTTAAGTTCTTTTGGCCATTGATTGGAAACTTAAGTCTTAATCCATAAGGAATTGGTTTCCCTTTGTTCTTTAAGTTCTTTTGAGCCAGTTAATTTGGATGCATGTCTTAATCCATTAGGAATTGGTTGTCTTTGTGCTTTAAGTTCTTTTGGCCATTGATTGGAAACAAGTCTTAATCCCAAAGCCCAAGGAATTGGTTCCCTTTGTTCTTTAAAGTTCTTTTGGCCCATTGATTGGATGCATGTCTTAATCCCGAATTTAGGAATTTGGTTTGTCTTTTGTTGCTTTAAGTTCTTTTGGCGATTGATTGGATCACAAGTGCTTAATCATAAGGACTTGGTTTGTGCCTTTTGTTCTTTATGATTCTTTTAAATGGCCATTGATTGGATGCAAGTCTTGAAATCCATAAGGAATTGGTTTCCCTTTATTCTTTATGTTATTTTTTTGGAGATTGATTGGATGCATGTGTAATCCAGTAGGAATTAGTTTGTGCTGTCGTTTAAGTTCTTTTGGCCATTGATTTGGAAACAAGTCTTGTGTAGGAATTGGTTTGTCTTTGTTCTTCTAAGTTCTTTGTGGCCATTGATTGGAAATAGTGTCTTTGTCCAGCAGGAATTGGTTTCCTTTTGTTCTTTAAGTTCTTTTAGCCGTGATTGGATGCATGTCATGTATCCAATTAGGAATTAGAGCAGGCTTTGTCGTGTAAGTTCTTTGTGCCATTTGATTGGAAGCAGAGTCTTAATCCATGAGGAATTGGTTTCCCTTTGTTCTTCTAAAGTTGCTTAGCCATTGATTGGATGCATGTCTTAATCCATCGAATTAAAGCAGCTTTGTCCTTTAAGTTCTTTTGGCCATTGGTGATTGGAAACAAGTCTTAATCCGCAAGGAATTGGTTTCCTTTTGTTCTTTAGGATTCTTTTAGCCATTGATTGGATGCATGTGTAATCCATTAGCGGAATTAAGTTTCCTTGGTTCTTTAAGTTCATTTGGCCATTGATTGAAACAAGTCTTAATCCATAGGAATTGGTTTCTTTTGTTCTTTAAAGTTCTTTTGGCCATTGATTGGATGCTAGTCTTAATCCAGCAGGAATTAGTTTCCTTTGTTCTTTAAGTTCTTTTGGCCATTGATTGGAAATAAGTCTTTAATCCATAGGAATTGGTTTTCTCTTTTATTCTTTATATTAACAGTGGCCATTGATTGGATGCATGTCTTAATCCATTAGGAATTAGTTTGTCTTTGTCCTTTAAGTTTCTTTTGGCTGTTGATTGGAAACAAGTCTTTAATCCGCAAGGAATTAGTTTCTCTTTGTTCAACAAGTTATTTTGAAGAACTGATTGGAAAGCATGTGTAATCCATAAGGAATTGGTTTCCTTTTGTTCTTTAAGTTCTTTTGGCCCATTGATTGGAAATATGTATTACTCCATTAGGAATTAGTTTGGCTTTGTCCTTTAAGTTCTTTTAGCTGTTGATTGGAAACAAAAATTCTTAATCCATTAGGAATTGGTTTCCCTTTGTTCTTCTAAGTTCTTTTGGCTATTGATTGGAAACAAGTGCCCAATCCATTAGGAATTTGGTTTCACGTGCCTTTTAAGCTCTTTTGCCCATTGATTGGATGCTTGCTCTTAATCCATTTAGGAATTAGTTTTGTCATTGTCTTCAAGTTCTTTTGTCCATCGATTGGAGACAAGTCTTAATCCACGAAATTGGTTTCCTTTTGTTCTTTAAGTTCTTTTGGCCATTGATTGGATGCGTGTCTTACTCCATTAGGAATTAGTTTGGCTTTGTCCTTTAAATTCTTTTGTGCATTGATTGGAAACTAAGTCTTAATCCGCAAGGAATTGAACCGCTTTGTTCTTTAAGTTCTTTTAGCTATTGATTGGATAACATGTCTTAATGCATTAGGAATTAGTTTGTCTTTGTACTTTAAGTTCTTTTGCCATTGATTGAAGCTCAAGTCTTAATCCATAAGGAATTGGTTTCCCTTTGTTCTTTATGTTCTTTGGGCGATTGATTGGATGCAAGTCTTAATCCATTAGGAATTAGTTTGTCTTTCTCCTTTAAGTTCTTTTGGCCATTGATTGGAAACAAGTCTTAATCCATAAGGAATTGGTTTCCCTTTGTTCTTTTTATGTTCTTTGGGCGATTGATTGGATGCATGTCTTAATCCATTAGGAATTAGTTTGTCTTTGTCCTTTAAGTTCTTTTGGCCATTGATTGGAAACAAGTCTTAATCCATAAGGAACTGGTTTCCCTTTGTTTTTTAAGTTCTTTTGGCCATTGATTGGAAACAAGTCTTAATCCATAAGGAATTGGTTTCCCTTAGTTCTTTAAGCTCTTTTGCCCATTGATTGGATCAACATATCTTGTCAATTAGGAATTAGTTTGTCATTGTCCTTCAAGTTCTTTTGTCCATCGATTGGAGACAAGTCTTAATCCATAAGGAATTGGTTTCCCTTTGTTCTTTAAGTTCTTTTGGCCATTGATTGGAAACAAATCTTAATCCATAAGGAATTGGTTTCCCTTTATTCTTTAAGCTCTTTTGCCCATTGATTGGATGCATGTCTTAATCCATTAGGAATTAGTTTGTCATTGTCCTTCAAGTTCTTTTGTCCATCGATTGGAGACAAGTCTTAATCCATAAGGAATTGGTTTCCTTTTGTTCTTTAAGTTCTTTTGGCCATTGATTGGATGCATGTATTACTCCATTAGGAATTAGTTTGGCTTTGTCCTTTAAGTTCTTTTGAACATTGATTGGAAACAAGTCTTAATCCATAAGGAATTGGTTTCCCTTTGTTCTTTAAGTTCTTTTTCTTTTGGCCATTGATTCAAACAAGTGCATCCTTAATCCATAAGGAATTGGTTTCCTTTGTTCTTTATGTTCTTTAGGCGATTGATTTGGATGAATGTGTTAATCCATTAGGAATTAGTTTACCACACACCTTTATTCTGCATGTCATGACTGGAGTTCTACACACACCACCTGCCTTTGTGTGATTGAAGCAAGTCTTAATCCATAAGGAATTGGTTTCCCTTTCTTCTTTATGTTCTTTTGGCGATTCATTGGATGCATGTCTTAATCCATTAGGAATTGGCTTCCTTTTGTTCTTTAAGTTCTTCTGCCCATTGATTGGAAACAAGTCTTAATCCATAAGGAATTGGTTTCCCTTTGTTCTTTAAGTTCTTTTGGCCATTGATTGGATGCATGTCTTAATCCATAAGGAATTGGTTTCTCTTTGTCCTTTAAGTTCTTTTGGCCATTGATTGGAAACAAGTCTTAATCCATAAGGAATTGGTTTCCCTTTGTTCCTTAAGTTCTTTTGGCCATTGATTGGAAACAAGTCTTAATCCATAAGGAATTGGATTCCCTTTGTTCTTTATGTTCTTTTGGCGATTGATTGGATGCATGTCTTAATCCATTAGGAATTGGCTTCCTTTTGTTCTTTAAGTTCTTTTGGCCATTGATGGAAACAAGTCTTAATCCATAAGGAATGGTTTCTTTGTTCTTTAAGTTCTTTTTTGGCCATTGATTGGAAACAAGTCTTAATCCATTAGGAATTGGTTTCCCTTTGTTCTTTAAGTTCTTTTGGCCATTGATTGGATGCATGTCTTAATCCATTAGGAATTGGTTTCCTTTTGTTCTTTACGTTCTTTTGGCCATTGACTGGAAACAAGTCTTAATCCATAAGGAATTGGTTTCCTTTTTTTCTTCAAGTTCTTTTGGCCATTGACTGGAGGCATGTCTTAATCCATTAGGAATTGGTTTGTCTTTGTGCTTTAAGTTCTTTTGGCCATTGATTGGAAACAAGTCTTAATCCATAAGGAATTGGTTTCCCTTTGTTCTTTATGTTCTTTTGGCCATTGATTGGATGCTTCTCTTAATCCATTAGGAATTGGTTTGTCTTTGTTCTTTAAGTTCTTTTGGCCATTGATTGGAAACAAGTCTTAATCCATAGGAATTGGTTTCCCTTTGTTCTTTAAGTTCTTTTGGCCATTGATTGATGCATGTCTTAATCCATTAGGAATTAGTTTCCTTTGTTCTTAAGTTCTTTTGGCCAATGATAGGATGCAAGTCATAATCGAAAAGGAATTGGTTTGTCTTTGTTCTTTAAGTTCTTTTGGCCATTGATTGGATGCATGTCTTAATCCATAGGAATTGGTTTCCTTTGTTCTTTAAGTTCTTTTGGCCATTGATTGGATGCATGTCTTAATCCATTAGGAATTGGTTTCTTTGTTCTTTAAGTTCTTTGGCCATTGATTGAAACAAGTCTTAATCCATTAGGAATTGGTTTCCCTTTGTTCTTTAAGTTCTTTTGGCCATTGATTGAAACAAGTCTTAATCCATAAGGAATTGGTTTCCTTTGTTCTTTAAGTTCTTTTGGCCATTGATTGGAAACATGTCTTAATCCATTAGGAATTGGTTTGTCTTTGTTCTTTAAGTTCTTTTGGCCATTGATTGGAACATGTCTTAATCCATAGAATTGGTTTCCTTTGTTCTTTAAGTTCTTTTGGCCATTGATAGGATGCAAGTCTTAATCCATTAGGAATTCGTTTGTCTACATCCTTTAAGTTCTTTTGGCCATTGATTGGAACAAGTCTTAATCCATTAGAATTGGTTTCTTTTATTCTTTAAGTTCTTTTGGCCATTGATTGGATGCATGTCTTAATCCATAAGGAATTGGTTTCCCTTTGTCCTTTAAGTTCTTTTGGCCATTGATTGGAAACAAGTCTTAATCCATAAGGAATTGGTTTCCCTTTGTTCTTTAAGTTCTTTTGGCCATTGATTGGAAACAAGTCTTAATCCATAAGGAATTGGTTTCCTTTTGTTCTTTAAGTTCATTTGGCCATTGATTGGATGCATGTCTTCATCCATTAGGAATTGGTTTCTCTTTGTTCTTTCAGTTCCTTTGGCCATTGATTGGAAACATGTCTTAATCCTTAATGAATTGGTTTCTCTTTGTCCTTTAAGTTCTTTTGGTCATTGATTGGATGCATGTCTTAATTGATTAGGAATTAGTTTCTTTGTTCTTTAAATTCTTTTGGCCATTGATTGAAACAAGTCTTAATCCATAAGGAATTGGTTTCCTTTGTTCTTTAAGTTCTTTTGGCCATTGATTGGAAACAAGTCTTAATCCATTAGGAATTGGTTTCCTTTGTTCTTTAAGTTTTGTTGGCCATTGATTGGAAACAAGTCTTAATCCATAAGGAATTGGTTTGCCTTTTGTTCTTTAAGTTCTTTTGGCCATTGATAGGATGCATGTCTTAATCCATAAGGAATTGCTTTCTCTTTGTTCTTTAAGTTCTTTTGGCCAATGATTGGATGCATGTCTTAATCCATTAGGAATTGGTTTCTTTTGTTCTTTAAGTTCTTTTGGCCATTGATTGGAAACATGTCTTAATCCATTAGGAATTGGTTTGTCTTTGTTCTTTAAGTTCTTTTGGCCATTGATTGGAAACAAGTCTTAATCCATAAGGAATTGGTTTCCTTTGTTCTTTAAGTTCTTTTGGCCATTGATTGGATGCAAGTCTTAATCCATAAGGAATTGGTTTCCTTTGTTCTTTAAGTTCTTTTGGCCATTGATTGGAAACAAGTCTTAATCCATTAGGAATTAGTTTCTTTGTTCTTTAAGTTCTTTTGGCCATTGATTGGATGCAAGTCTTAATCCATTAGGAATTGGTTTCCTTTGTTCTTTAAGTTCTTTTGGCCATTGATTGGATGCAAGTCTTAATCCATTAGGAATTGGTTTGTCTTTGTTCTTTAAGTTCTTTTGGCCATTGATTGGAAACAAGTCTTAATCCATTAGGAATTGGTTTCCTTTGTTCTTTAAGTTCTTTTGGCCATTGATTGGATGCATGTCTTAATCCATTAGGAATTGGTTTGTCTTTCTCCTTTAAGTTCTTTTGGCCATTGATTGGAAACAAGTCTTAATCCATAGGAATTGGTTTCCTTTGTTCTTAAAGTTCTTTGGGCGATTGATTGGATGCATGTCTTAATCCATTAGGAATTAGTTTGTCTTTGTCGTTTAAGTTCTTTTGGCCATTGATTGGAAAAAAGTCTTAATCCATAAGGAATTGGTTTCCATTTGTTCTTTAAGTTCTTTTGGCCATTGATTGAAACATGTCTTAATCCATAAGGAATTGGTTTCCCTTTGTTCTTTAAGTTCTTTTGGGCATTGATTGGAAACAAGTCTTAATCCATAAGGAATTGGTTTCCCTTTGTTCTTAAAGTTCTTTGGGCGATTGATTGGATGCATGTCTTAATCCATTAGGAATTAGTTTCCTTTGTTCTTTAGGTTCTTTGGGCGATTGATTGGATGCATGTCTTAATCCATTAGGAATTAGTTTGTCTTTGTCGTTTAAGTTCTTTTGGCCATTCATTGGAGACAAGTCTTAATCCATAAGGAATTGGTTTCCTATTGTACTTTAAGTTCTTTTGGCCATTGAGTGGATGCATGTCTTAATCCATAAGGAATTAGTTTGTCTTTGTCCTTTAAGTTCTTTTGGCCATTGATTGGAAACAAGTCTTAATCCCTAAGAAATTGGTTTCCCTTTGTTCTTTTTGTTCTTTGGGCGATTGATTGGATGCATGTCTTAATCCATTAGGAATTAGTTTGTCTTTGTCCTTTAAGTTCTTTTGGCCATTGATTGGAAACAAGTCTTAATCCATAAGGAATTGGTTTCCCTTTGTTCTTTAAGTTCTTTTGGCCATTGATTGGATGCATGTCTTAATCCATTAGGAATTAGTTTGTCTTTGTCCTTTAAGTTCTTTTGGCCATTGATTGGAAACAAGTCTTAATCCATAAGGAATTGGTTTCCTTTGTTCTTAAAGTTCTTTTCGCCATTGATTGGATGCATGTCTTAATCCATTAGGAATTAGTTTCCTTGTGTTCTTCAAGTTCTTTTGGCCACTGTTTTGAAACAAGTCTTAATCCATAAGGAATTGGTTTCCCTTTGTTCTTTTAGTTCTTTTGGCCATTGATTGGATGCATGTTTTAATCCATTAGGAATTCGTTTGTCTTTGTCCTTAAAGTTCTTGTGGCCATTGATTGGATGCAAGTCTTAATCCATAAGGAATTGGTTTCCCTTTGTTCTTTAAGTTCTATTGGTCAGTGACTGGATGTAAGTCTTAATCCATTAGGAATTCGTTTGTCTTTATGCTTTAAGTTCTTTTGGCCATTGATTGGAAACGAGTTTTAATCCATAAGGAGTTGGTTTCCCTTTATTCTTTAAGTTCTTGTGGCCATTGATTGGATACATGTCTTAATCCATTAGGAATTAGTTTGTCTTTGTCCTTTAAGTTCTTTTGGCCATTGATTGGAAACAAGTCTTAATCCATAAGGAATTGGTTTCCCTTTGTTCTTTAATTTCTTTTGGCCATTGATTGGATGCATGTCTTAATCCATTAGGAATTAGTTTGTCTTTGTCCTTTAAGTTCTTTTGGCCATTGATTGGAAACAAGTCTTAATCCATAAGGAATTGGTTTCCTTTTGTTCTTTAAGTTCTTTTGGCCATTGATTGGATGCATGTCTTAATCCATTAGGAATTAGTTTCCTTGTGTTCTTCAAGTTCTTTTGGCCACTGTTTTGAAACAAGTCTTAATCCATTAGGAATTGCTTTCCCTTTGTTCTTTATGTTCTTTTCGCCATCGATTGGAAGCAAGTCTTCATCCATTAGGAATTCGTTTGTCTTTGTTCTTTAAGTTCTCTTGGCCATTGATTGGAGACAAGTCTTAATCCATATGGAATTGGATTCCTTTTGTTCTTTAAGTTCTTTTGGCCATTGATTGGATGCATGTCTTAATCCATTAGGAATTAGTTTCCCTTTGTCCTTTAAGTTCTTTTGGCCATTGATTGGAAACATGTCTTAATCCATTAGAATTGGTTTGTCTTTGTTCTTTAAGTTCTTTGGCCATTGATTGGATGCATGTCTTAATCCATTAGGAATTGGTTTGTCTTTGTTCTTTAAGTTCTTTTGGCCATTGATTGGAAATAAGTCTTAATCCATATGGAATAGGTTTCTCTTTGTCCTTTAAGTTCTTTTGGCCATTGATTGGATACATGTCTTAATACATTAGGAATTAGTTTGTCTTTGTCCTTTAAGTTCTTTTGGCCATTGATTGGAAACAAGTCTTAATCCATAAGGAATTGGTTTCCCTTTGTTCTTTAAGTTCTTTTGGCCATTGATTGGATGCATGTCTTAATCCATTAGGAATTAGTTTGTCTTTGTCCCTTAAGTTCTTTTGGTCATTGATTGGAATCAAGTTTTAATCCATAAGGAATTGGTTTCCCTTTGTTCTTTAAGTTCTTTTGGCCATTGATTGGAAACAAGTCTTAATCCATTAGGAATTGGTTTCCCTTTGTTCTTTAAGTTCTTTTGGCCATTGATTGGAAACAAGTCTTAATCCATACGGAATTGGTTTCCCTTTGTTCTTTACGTTCTTTTGGCCATTGATTGGAAACATGTCTTAATCCATTAGGAATTAGTTTCCTTTGTCCTTTAAGTTCTTTTGGCCATTGATTGGAGACAAGTCTTAATCCATATGGAATTGGTTTCCTTTCGTTCTTTAAGTTCTTTTGGCCATTGATTGGATGCATGTCTTAATCCATTAGGAATTAGTTTGTCTTTGTTCTTTAAGTTCTTTTGGCCATTGATTGGAAGCAAGTCTTATTCCTTAAGCAATTGGCTTCTCTTTCTTCTTTAAGTTCTTTTGGCCATTGATTGGATGCATGTCTTAATCCATTAGGAATTGGTTTCGCTTTGTCCTATAAGTTCTTTTGGCCGTTGATTGCAAACAAGTGTTAATCCATAAGGAATTGGTTTCCCTTTGTTCTTAAAGTTCTTTTGGCCATTGATTGGATGCCTGTCTTAATCCATTAGGAATTAGTTTGTCTTTGTCTCTTAAGTTCTTTTGGCCATTGATTGGAAACAAGTCTTAATCCATAAGGAATTGGTTTCCCTTTGTTCTTTAAGTTCTTTTGGCCATTGATTGGATGCATGTCTTAATCCATTAGGAATTAGTTTGTCTTTGTCCTTTAAGTTCTTTTGGCCATTGATTGGAAACAAGTCTGAATCCATAAGGAATTGGTTTCCCTTTGTTCTTTAAGTTCTTTTGGCCATTGATTGGATGCATGTCTTAATCCATTCAGAATTAGTTTGTCTTTGTTCTTTAAGTTCTTTTGGCCATTGATTGGAAACAAGTCTTAATCCATAAGGAATTGGTTTCCTTTTGTTCTTTAAGTTCTTTTGGCCATTGATTGGATGCATGTCTTAATCCATTAGGAATTAGTTTGTCTTTGTCCTTTAAGTTCTTTTGGCCATTGATTGGAAACAAGTGTTAATACTCTAGGAGTTAGTTTCTCTTTGTTCTTTAAGTTCTTTTGGCCATTGATTGGAAGCTAGTCTTAATCCATTAGGAATTTGTTTCCCTTTGTTCTTTAAGTTCTCTTGGCCATTGATCGAAAACAAGTCTTAATCCATAAGGAATTGGTTTCTCTTTGTTCTTTAAGTTCTTTTGGCCATTGATTGGAACATGTCTTAATCCATTAGGAATTGGTTTCCTTTGTTCTTTAAGTTCTTTGGCCATTGATTGGAAACAAGTCTTAATCCATTAGGAATTGGTTTGTCTTTGTTCTTTAAGTTCTTTTGGCCATTGATTGGAAACAAGTGTCTTAATCCATAAGGAATTAGTTTCCTTTGTTCTTTAAGTTCTTTTGGCCATTGATTGGATGCTTGTCTTAATGCATTAGGAATTAGTTTGTCTTTATCCCTTAAGTTCTTTTGGCCATTGATAGGATGCAAGTCTTAATCCATTATGAATTCGTTTGTCTATGTCCTTTAAGTTCTTTTGGCCATTGATTGAAACAAGTCTTAATCCATAAGGAATTGGTTTCCTTTGTTCTTTAAGTTCTTTTGGCCATTGATTGGATGCATGTCTTAATCCATTAGGAATTGGTTTGTCTTTGTTCTTAAGTTCTTTTGGCCATTGATTGAAACAAGTCTTAATCCATAAGGAATTGGTTTCTTTGTTCTTTAAGTTCTTTTGGCCATTGATTGGATGCATGTCTTAATCCATAGGAATTGGTTTGTCTTGTTCTTTATGTTCTTTTGGCCATTGATTGGATGCATGTCTTAATCCATTAGGAGTTAGTTGTTTTTGTCCTTTAAGTTCTTTTGGCCATTGATTGGAAACAAGTCTTAATCCATAAGGAATTGTTTTCTCTTTTACTTCTTTTTGCCATTGATTGGAAACAAGTCTTAATCCATAAGAAATTGGTTTCCCTTTGTTCTTTATGTTCTTTTGGCCATTGATTGGATGCATGTCTTAATCCATTAGGAGTTAGTTGTTTTTGTCCTTTAAGTTCTTTTGGCCATTGATTGGAAACAAGTCTTAATCCATAAGGAATTGGTTTCTCTTTGTCCTTTAAGTTCTTTTGGCCATTGATTGGATGCATGTCTCAATCCATTAGGAATTAGTTTGTCTTTGTGCTTTAAGTTCTTTTGGCCATTGATTGGATGCATGTCTTAATCCATAAGGAATTGGTTTCCCTTTGTTCTTTTTGTTCTTTTGGCCATTGATTGGATCCATGTCTTAATCCATTAGGAATTGGTTTTCCTTTGTTCTTTAAGTTCTTTTGGCCATTGATTGGAAACATGTCTTAATCCATAAGGAATTGGTTTGTCTTTGTTCTTTAAGTTCTTTTGGCCATTGATTGGAAACAAGTCTTAATCCATAAGGAATTGGTTTCTTTGTTCTATAAGTTCTTTTGGCCATTGATTGGATGCATGTCTTAATCCATTAGGAATTAGTTTGCCCTTTGTTCTTTAAGTTCTTTTGGCCGTTGATTGGAAACAAGTCTTAATCCATAAGGAATTGGTTTCCTTTCGTTCTTTAAGTTCCTTTGGCCATTGATCGGATGCATGTCTTAATCCATTAGGAATTAGTTTGGCTTTGTCCTTTAAGTTCTTTTGGCCATTAATTGGAACAAGTCTTAATCCATAAGGAATTGGTTTCCTTTGTTCTTTAAGTTCTTTTGGCCATTGATTGGATCGATGTCTTAATCCATTAGGAATTAGTTTGTCTTTGTCCTTTAAGTTCTTTTGGCCATTGATTGGAAACAAGTCTTAATCCATAGGAATTGGTTTCCTTTGTTCTTTAAGTTCTTTTGGCCATTGATTGGATGCATGTCTTAATCCATTAGGAATTGGTTTGTCTTTGTTCTTTAAGTTCTTTTGGCCATTGATTGGATTGACAAGTCTTAATCCATAAGGAATTGGTTTCCTTTGTTCTTTAAGTTCTTTTGGCCATTGATTGGATGCATGTCTTAATCCATTAGGAATTAGTTTGTCTTTGTTCTTTAAGTTCTTTTGGCCATTGATTGGAACAAGTCTTAATCCATAAGGAATTGGTTTCCTTTGTTCTTTAAGTTCTTTTGGCCATTGATTGGATGCATGTCTTAATCCATTAGGAATTAGTTTGTCTTTGTCCTTTAAGTTCTTTTGGCCATTGATTGAAACAAGTCTTAATCCATAAGGAATTGGTTTCCTTTGTTCTTTAAGTTCTTTTGGCCATTGATTGGATGCATGTCTTAATCCATTAGGAATTAGTTTGTCTTTGTCCTTTAAGTTCTTTTGGCCATTGATTGGAAACAAGTCTTAATCCATAGGAGGAATTGGTTTCCTTTGTTCTTTAAGTTCTTTTGGCCATTGATTGGATGCAAGTCTTAATCCATTAGGAATTAGTTTGTCTTTGTTCTTTAAGTTCTTTTGGCCATTGATTGGAAACAAGTCTTAATCCATAAGGAATTGGTTTCCTTTGTTCTTTAAGTTCTTTTGGCCATTGATTGGAAACAAGTCTTAATCCATTAGGAATTAGTTTCTCTTTGTCTTTAAGTTCTTTTGGCCATTGATTGGAACAAGTCTTAATCCATAAGGAATTGGTTTCCTTTTTCTTTAAGGAATTCTTTTGGCCATTGATTGGAAACAAGTCTTAATCCATAAGGAATTGGTTTGTCTTTGTTCTTTAAGTTCTTTTGGCCATTGATTGGATGTCAAGTCTTAATCCATTATTGGAATTGGTTTCCTTTGTTCTTTAAGTTCTTTTGGCCATTGATTGGATGCATGTCTGAATCCATTAGGAATTAGTGTGTCTTTGTTCTTTAAGTTCTTTTGGCCATTGTTTGAAACAAGTCTTAATCCATAAGGAATTGGTTTCCTTTGTTCTTTAAGTTCTTTTGGCCATTGATTGGATGCATGTCTTAATCCATTAGGAATTAGTTTGTCTTTGTCCTTTAAGTTCTTTTGGCCATTGATTTTCTTTTGGCCATTGATTGGATGCATGTCTTAATCCATAGGAATTAGTTTGGTTTGTTCTTTAAGTTCTTTTGGCCATTGATTGGAATCAAGTCTTTATCCATAATGAATTGGTTTCTCTTTGTCTTTTAAGTTCTTTTGGCCATTGATTGGAAACAAGTCTTAATCCGTAAGGAATTGGTTTCCCTTTGTTCTTTAAGTTCTTTTGGCCATTGATTGGATGCATGTCTTAATCCATAAGGAATTGGTTTCCCTTTGTCCTTTAAGTTCTTTTGGCCATTTATTGGAGACAAGTCTTAATCCATAAGGAATTGGTTTCCCTTTGTTCTTAAAGTTCTTTTGGCCATTGATTGGATGCATGTCTTAATCCATTAGGAATTAGTTTGTCTTTGTCCTTTAAGTTCTTTTGGCCATTGATTGGAAACAAGTCTTAATCCCATTAGGAATTGGTTTCTTGTTCTTTAGTTCTTTTGGCCATTGATTGGAAACATCTTAATCCATTAGGAATTAGTTTGTCTTTGTCCTTTAAGTTCTTTTGGCCATTGATTGGATGCAAGTCTTAATCCATAAGGAATTGGTTTCCCTTTGTTCTTTAAGTTCTTTTGGCCATTGATTGGATGCATGTCTTAATCCATTAGGAATTAGTTGTCTTTGTCCTTTAAGTTCTTTTGGCCATTGATTGGAGACAAGTCTTAATCCATATGGAATTGGTTTCTCTTTATTCTTTAGGTTCATTTGGCAATTGATTGGAAGTAAGTCTTAAATCCATTAGGAATTAGTTTGTCTTTTGTTCTTTAAGTTCTTTTGGCCATTGATTGGATGCATGTCTTAATCCATTAGGAATTGGTTTGTCTTTGTCCTTAAGTTCTTTTGGCCCATTGATTGGAAACAAGTCTTAATCCATAAGGAATTGGTTTCCTTTTTGTTCTTTAAGTTCTTTTGGCCATTGATTGGATGCATGTCTTAATCCATTAGGAATTGGTTGTCTTTGTCCTTTAAGTTCTTTTGGCCATTGATTGAAGCAAGTCTTAATCCATAGGAATTGGTTTCCCTTTGTTCTTTAAGTTCTTTTGGCCATTGATTGGATGCATGTCTTAATCCATTAGGAATTAGTTTGTCTTTGTCCTTAAGTTCTTTTGGCCATTGATTGAAACAGTCTTAATCCATAGGAATTGGTTTCCTTTTGTTCTTTAAGTTCTTTGGCCATTGATTGGATGCATGTCTTAATCCATAGGAATTAGTTTGGTTTGTCCTTTAAGTTCTTTTGGCCATTGATTGGAAACAAGTCTTAATTCCATAAGGAATTTGGTTTCCCTTTGTTCTTTAAGCTCTTTTGGCCATTGATTGGAAACAAGTCTTAATCCATAAGGATTGGTTTCCCTTTGTTCTTGAAGTTCTTTTGGTCGTTGATTGGATGCATGTCTTAATCCATTAGAAATTCGTTTGTCTTTATCCTTTAAGTTCTTTTGGCCATTAATTGGATGCATGTCTTAATCCATTAGGAATTAGTTTCTCTTTTTCTTTAACTTCTTTTGGCCATTGATTGGAAACAAGTCTTAATCCATTAGGAATTAGTTTGTCTTTGTCCTTTAAGTTCTTTTGGCCATTGATTGGATGCAAGTCTTAATCCATAAGGAATTGGTTTCCTTTGTTCTTTTAAGTTCTTTTGGCCATTGATTGGATGCATGTCTTAATCCATTAGGAATAGTTTGTCTTTGTCTTTTAAGTTCTTTTTGCCTTTGATTGGAATCAAGTCTTAATCCCATAAGGAATTGGTTTCCTTTTGTTCTTTAAGTTCTTTTGGCCATTGATTGGATGCATGTCTCAATCCATTAGGAATTAGTTTGTCTTTGTCCTTTAAGTTCTTTTGGCCATTGATTGGAAACAAGTCTTAATCCATAGGGAATTGGTTTCCCTTTGTTCTTTAAGTTCTTTTGGCCATTGATTGGAAACAAGTCTTAATCCATAAGGAATTGGTTTCCTTTGTTCTTTAAGTTCTTTTGGCCATTGATTGGAAACAAGTCTTAATCCATTAGGAATTGGTTTGTCTTTGTCTTTAAGTTCTTTTGGCCATTGATTGGAATCAAGTCTTATTCCAAATGGAATTCGTTTGTCTTTGTCCTTTAAGTTATTTTGGCCATTGATTGGATGCATGTCTTAATCCATTAGGGATTCGTTTGTCTTTATCCGTTAAGTTCTTTTGGCCATTGATTGAAACAAGTCTTAATCCATAAGAATTGGTTTCCTTTGTTCTTTAAGTTCTTTTGGCCATTGATTGGATGCATGTCTTAATCAATTAGGAATTAGTTTCTTTGTCCTTTAAGTTCTGTTGGCCATTGATTGGAAACAAGTCTTAATCCATTAGGAATTCGTTTGTCTTTGTCCTTTAAGTTCTTTTGGCCATTGATTGGATGCATGTCATTGATTGGATGCACGTATTAATCCATTAGGAATTTGTTTGTCTTTGTCCTTTAAGTTCTTTTGGCCATTGATTGGAAACATGTCTTAATCCATAAGGAATTGGTTTCCCTTTGTTCTTTAAGTTCTTTTGGCCATTGATTGGAAACAAGTCTTAATCCATAAGGAATTGGGTTCCCTTTGTTCTTTAAGTTCTTTTGGCCATTGATTGGATGCATGTCTTAATCCATTAGCAATTGGTTGTCTTTGTTCTTTAAGTTCTTTTGGCCATTGATTGGAAGCAAGTCTTAATCCATTAGGAAATAGTTTCTCTTTGTTCTTTAAGTTCTTTTGGCCATTGATTGGAAGCAAGTCTTAATCCATTAGGAATTCGTTTGTCTTTGTCCTTTAAGTTCTTTTGGCCATTGATTGGAAGCAAGTCCTAATCCTTTAGGAATTGGTTTCTCTTTGTCCTTTAAGTTCTTTTGGCCATTGATTGGATGCATGTCTTAATCCATTAGGAATTAGTTTGTCTTTGTCCTTTAAGTTCTTTTGGCCATTGATTGGAAACAAGTCTTAATCCATAAGGAATTGGTTTCCCTTTGTTCTTTAAGTTCTTTTGGCCATTGATTGGATGCTTGTCTTAATGCAATAGGAATTAGTTTGTCTTTCTGTTTCCCTTTGTTCTTAAAGTTCTTTTGGCCGTTGATTGGATGCATGTCTTAATCCATTAGGAATTAGTTTGTCTTTGTCCTTTAAGTTCTTTTGGCCTTTGATTGGAAACAAGTCTTAATCCATAAGGAATTGGTTTCCCTTTGTTCTTTAAGTTCTTTTGGC
The DNA here is from genome assembly GCA_031439585.1 of Pterocarpus macrocarpus. Classification (NCBI taxonomy): domain Eukaryota; kingdom Viridiplantae; phylum Streptophyta; class Magnoliopsida; order Fabales; family Fabaceae; genus Pterocarpus; species Pterocarpus macrocarpus. The sequence continues at coordinate 37,958 of JAVHNN010000403.1, forward strand.
CAATTGATTGAATGCTTGTCTTAATCCATTCGGAATTCGTTTGTCTTTGTCCTTTAAGTTCTTTTGGCCATTGATTGGAAACGAGTCTTAATCCATAAGGAGTTGGTTTCCCTTTGTTCTTTAAGTTCTTTTGGCCATTGATTGGATGCATGTCTTAATCCATTAGGAATTAGTTTGGCTTTGTCCTTTAAGTTCTTTTGGCCATTAATTGGAAACAAGTCTTAACCCATGGGGAATTGTTTTGCCTTTTGTTCTTTAAGTTCTTTTGGCCATTGATTGGATGCAAGTCTTAATCCATTAGGAATTGGTTTCCTTTGTTCTTTTAAGTTCTTTTGGCCATTGATTGGATGCATGTCTCAATCCATAAGGAATTAGTTTGTCTTTGTCCTTTAAGTTCTTTTGGCCATTGATTAAACAAGTCTTAATCCATAAGGAATTGGTTTCCTTTTGCTCTTTTAGTTCTTTTGGCCATTGATTGGATGCATGTCTTAATCCATTAGGAATTAGTTTTTCTTTGTCCTTTAAGTTCTTTTGGCCATTGATTGGAAACAAGTCTTAATCCATAAGGAATTGGTTTCCCTTTGTTCTTTAAGTTCTTTTGGCCATTGATTGGATGCATGTCTTAATCCATTAGGAATTAGTTTGTCTTTGTCCTTTAAGTTCTTTTGGCCATTGATTGGAAGCAAGTCTTAATCATTAATGAATTGGTTTCTCTTTGTTCTTTAAGTTCTTTTGGCCATTGATTGGAAGCAAGTCTTAATCCATTAGGAATTAGTTTGTCTTTGTCCTTTAAGTTCTTTTGGCCATTGATTGGATGCATGTCTTAATCCATTAGGAATTCGTTTGTCTTTGTCCTTTAAGTTGTTTTGGTCATTGATTTGGAACAAGTCTTAATCCATAAGGAATTGGTTTCCCTTTGTTCTTTATGTTCTTTTGGCGATTGATTGGATGCATGTCTTAATCCATTAGGAATTCGTTTGTCTTTGTCCTTTAAGTTCTTTTGGCCCTTGATTGGAAACAAGTCTTAATCCATAAGGAATTGGTTTCTTTGTTTAAAGTTCTTTTGGCCATTGATTGGATGCATGTCTTAATCCATTAGGAATTAGTTTGTCTTTGTCCTTTAAGTTCTTTTGGCCATTGATTGGAAGCAAGTCTTAATACTCTAGGAATTAGTTTCTCTTTGTTCTTTAAGTTCTTTTGGCCATTGATTGGATGCATGTCTTAATCCATTAGGAATTAGTTTGTCTTTGTCCTTTAAGTTCTTTTGGCCATTGATTGGAAACAAGTCTTAATCCATAAGGAATTGGTTTCCCTTTGTTCTTAAAGTTCTTTTGGCCATTGATTGGATGCATGTCTTAATCCATTAGGAATTCGTTTGTCTTTGTCCTTTAAGTTCTTTTGGACATTGATTGGAAAGAAGTCTTAAACCATAAGGAATTGGTTTCCCTTTGTTCTTTAAGTTCTTTTGGCCATTGATTAGATGCATGTCTTAATCCATTAGGAATTTGTTTGTCTTTGTCCTTTAAGTTCTTTTGGCCATTGATTGGAAACATGTCTTAATCCATAAGGAATTGGTTTCCTTTTGTTCTTTATGTTCTTTTAGCCATTGATTGGATGCATAGTCTTAATCCATAGGAATTAGAATTCGTTTCCCTTTGTTCTTTAAGTTCTTTTGGCATTGATTGGATTCATGTCTTAATCCATTAGGAATTAGTTTGAATTTGTCCTTTAAGTTCTTTTGGCCATTGATTGCGGACAAGTCTTAATCCATAAGGAATTGGTTTCCCTTTGTTCTTTAAGTTCTTTTGGCCATTGATTGGATGCATGTCTTAATCCATTAGGAATTAGTTTGTCTTTGTCCTTTAAGTTCTTTTGGCCATTGATTGGAAACAAGTCTTAATCCATAAGGAATTGGTTTCCCTTTGTTCTTTAAGTTCTTTTGGCCATTGATTGGATGCATGTCTTAATCCATTAGGAATTAGTTTGTCTTTGTCCTTTAAGTTCTTTTGGCCATTGATTGGAAACAAGTCTTAATCCATAAGGAATTGGTTTCCCTTTGTTCTTTAAGTTCTTTTGGCCATTGATTGGAAACAAGTCTTAATCCATAAGGAATTGGTTTCCCTTTGTTCTTTAAGTTCTTTTGGCCATTGATTGGAAACATGTCTTAATCCATTAGGAATTAGTTTGTCTTTGTCCTTTAAGTTCTTTTGGCCATTGATTGGAAACAAGTCTTAATCCATAAGGAATTGGTTTCCTTGTGTTCTTCAAGTTCTTTTGGCCATTGATTGGATGCACGTCTTAATCCATTAGGAATTGGTTTCTTTGTCCTTTAAGTTCTTTTGGCCATTGATTGGAAACAAGTCTTAATCCATAAGGAATTGGTTTCCTTTGTTCTTTAAGTTCTTTTCGCCATTGATTGGATGCATGTCTTAATCCATTAGGAATTAGTTTCCCTTTGTGTTTAAGTTCTTTTGGCGATTGATTGGAAGCAAGTTTTAATCCATAAGGAATTGGTTTCCTTTGTTCTTTAAGTTCTTTTGGCCATTGATTGAAACAAGTCTTAATCCATTAGGAATTGGTTTCCCTTTGTTCTTTAAGTTCTTTTGGCCATTGATTGGATGCATGTCTTAATCCATTAGGAATTAGTTTGTCTTTGTCCTTTAAGTTCTTTTGGCCATTGATTGGAAACAAGTCTTAATCCATTAGGAATTGGTTTTCTTTGTTCTTTAAGTTCTTTTGGCCATTGATTGGATGCAAGTCTTAATCCATTAGGAATTGGTTTGTCTTTGACCTTTAAGTTCTTTTGGCCATTGATTGGAAGCAAGTCTTAATCCATAAAGAATTGGTTTCCTTTTGTTCTTTTAGTTCTTTTGGCCATTGATTGGAAAAAAGTCTTAATCCATAAGGAATTGGTTTCCTTTTGTTCTTTTAGTTCTTTTGGCCATTGATTGGATGCAAGTGTTAATCCTTGATGAATTGGTTTCTCTTTGTTCTTTAAGTTCTTTTGGCCATTGATTGGATGCAAGTCTTAATCCATTAGGAATTGGTTTCCTTTGTCCTTTAAGTTCTTTTGGCCATTGATTGGATGCATGTCTTAATCCATTAAGGAATTAGTTTCCTTTGTTCTTTAAGTTCTTTTGGCCATTGATTGGAAACAAGTCTTAATCCATTAGGAATTGGTTTGTCTTTGTCTTTAAGTTCTTTTGGCCATTGATTGGATGCATGTCTTAATCCATTAGGAATTGGCTTGTCTTTGTTCCTTATGTTCTTTGGGCGATTGATTGGATGCATGTCTTAATCCATTAGGAATTGGTTTCTTTGTTCTTTAAGTTATTTTGGCCATTGATTGGAAACAAGTCTTAATCCTTAAGGAATTGGTTTGTCTTTGTTCTTTAAGTTCTTTTGGCCATTGATTGAAAGCAAGTATTAATCCATTAGGAATTAGTTTGTTTGTTCTTTAAGTTCTTTTGGCCATTGATTGGATGCAAGTCTTAATCCATTAGGAATTAGTTTGGCTTTGTCCTTTAAGTTCTTTTGGCCATTGATCGGAAACAAGTGTTAATCCATAAGGAAGTGGTTTCCCTTTATTCTTTAAATTCATTTGGCCATTGATTGGATGCATGTCTTAATCCATTAGGAATTAGTTTGGCTTTGTCCTTTAAGTTCTTTTGGCCATTGATTGGAAACAAGTGTTAATCCATAAGGAAGTGGTTTCCCTTTATTCTTTATGTTCTTTTGGCGATTGATTGGATGCATGTCTTAATCCATTAGGAATTCGTTTGTCTTTGTCCTTTAAGTTCTTTTGGCCATTGATCGGAAACAATTCTTAATCCATAAGGAATTGGTTTCCCTTTGTTCTTTAAGTGCTTTTGGCCATTGATTGGATGCAAGTCTTAATCCATATGGAATTGGTTTCCCTTTGTCCTTTAAGTTCTTTTGGCCATTGATTGGAAACAAGTCTTAATCCATATGGAATTGGTTTCCCTTTGTTCTTTAAGTTCTTTTGGCCATTGATTGGATGCATGTCTTAATCCATTAGGAATTAGTTTGTCTTTGTCCCTTAAGTTCTTTTGGCCATTGATTGGAAACAAGTCTTAATCCATAAGGAATTGGTTTCCCTTTGTTCTTTAAGTTCATTTGGCCATTGATTGGATGCATGTCTTAATCCATTAGGAATTAGTTTGTCTTTCTCCTTTCAGTTCTTTTGGCCATTGATTGGAAGCAAGTCTTAATCCATTAGGAATTCGTTTGTCTTTGTCATTTAAGTTCTTTTGGCCATTGATTGGATGCATCTTAATCCATTAGGAATTAGTTTGTCTTTGTTCTTTAAGTTCTTTTGGCCATTGATTGAAACAAGTCTTAATCATTAAGGAATTGGTGTCTCTTTGTCCTTTAAGTTCTTTTGGCCATTGATTGGATGCAAGTCTTAATCAATTAGGAATTAGTGTGTCTTTGTCCTCTAAGTTCTGTTGGCCAATGATTGGAAACAAGTCTTAATCGATAAGGAATTGCTTTCCATTTGTTCTTCAAGTTCTTTTGGCCATTGATTGGATGCATGTCTTAATCCATTAGGAATTCGTTTGTCTTTGTCCTTTAAGTTCTTTTGGCCATTGATTGGAAACAAGTCTTAATCCATAAGGAATTGGTTTCCCTTTGTTCTTTAAGTTCTTTTGGCCATTGATTGGATGCATGTCTTAATCCATTAGGAATTGGTTTCCCTTTGTTCTTTATGTTCTTTTGGCCATTGATTGGAAACAAGTCTTAATCCATAAGGAATTGGTTTCCTTGTGTTCTTCAAGTTCTTTTGGCCATTGATTGGAAGCAACTCTTAATCTTTTAGGAATTGGTTTTCCCTTTGTTCTTTAAGTTCTTTTGGCCATTGATTGGAAGCAAGTCTTAATCAATTAGGAATTAGTTTGTCTTCGTCCTTTAAGTTCTATTGGCTATTGATTGGATGAACAAGTCTTAATCCATAGGGAATTAGTTTGTCTTTGTCCCTTAAGTTTTTTGGTCATTGATTGGATGCATGTCTTAATCCATTAGGAATTAGTTTGTCTTTGTCCTTTAAGTTCTTTTGGCCATTGATTGGATGCATGTCTTAATCCATTAGGAATTAGTTTGTCTTTGTCCTTTAAGTTCTTTTGGCCATTGATTGGAAACAAGTCTTAGTCCATAAGGAATTGGTTTCCTTTGTTCTTAAAGTTCTGTTGGCCATTGATTGGATGCATGTCTTAATCCATAAGGAATTGGTTTCCCTTTGTTCTTTAAGTTCTTTTGACCATTGATTGGAAACAAGTCTTAATCCATAAGGAATTGGTTTCCCTTTGTTCTTGATGTTCTTTTGGCCATTGATTGGAACAAGTCTTAATCCATAGGAATTAGTTTCTCTTTGTTCTTTAAGTTCTTTTGGCCATTGATTGGAAGCAAGTCATAATCCATTAGGAATTAGTTTGTCTTTGTCCTTTAAGTTCTTTTCGCCATTGATTGGAAACAAGTCTTAATCCATAAGGAATTGGTTTCCCTTTGTTCTTTAAGTTCTTTTGGCCATTGATTGGATGCATGTCTTAATCCATTAGGAATTGGTTTGTCTTTGTCCTTTAAGTTCTTTTGGCCATTGATTTGAAACAAGTCTTAATCCATAAGGAATTGGTTTCCTTTGTTCTTTAAGTTCTTTTGGCCATTGATTGGATGCATGTCTTAATCCATTAGGAATTAGTTTGTCTTTGTCCTTTAAGTTCTTTTGGCCATTGATTGGAAACAAGTCTTAATCCATAAGGAATTGGATTCCTTTGTTCTTTAAGTTCTTTTGGCCATTGATTGGATGCTTGTCTTAATGCATTAGGAATTAGTTTGTCTTTGTTCTTTAAGTTCTTTTGGCCATTGATTGGATGCATGCCTTAATCCATAAGGAATTGGTTTGTCTTTGTCCTTTAAGTTCTTTTGGCCATTGATTGGAAACAAGTCTTAATCCATAAGGAATTGATTTCTCTTTGATCTTTAAGTGCTTTTGGCCATTGATTGGAAGCAAGTCTTAATCCATAAGGAATGGGTTTCTCTCTGTTCTTTAAGTTCTTTTGGCCATTGATTGGAAGCATGTCTTAATCCATAAGGAATTGGTTTCCCTTTGTTCTTAAAGTTCTTTTGGCCATTGATTGGATGCATGTCTTAATCCATTAGGAATTAGTTTGTCTTTGTCCTTTAAGTTCTTTTGGCCATTGATTGGAAACAAGTCTTAATCCATAAGGAATTGGTTTCCTCTTGTTCTTTAAGTTCTTTTGGCCATTGATTGGATGCATGTCTTAATCCATTAGGAATTAGTTTGTCTTTGTCCTTTAAGTTCTTTTGGCCATTGATTGGAAACAAGTCTTAATCCATAAGGAATTGGTTTCCCTTTGTTCTTTAAGTTCTTTTGGCCATTGATTGGAAACAAGTCTTAATCCATAAGGAATTGGTTTCCCTTTGTTCTTTAAGTTCTATTGGCCATTGATTGGATGCATGTCTTAATCCATAAGGAATTGGTTTCCCTTTGTTCTTTAAGTGCTTTTGGCCATTGATTGGAAACAAGTCTTAATCCATTAGGAGTTGGTTTACCTTTGTTCTTTAAGTTCTTTTGGCCATTGATTGGATGCATGTCTTAATCCATTAGGAATTAGTTTGTCTTTGTCCTTTAAGTTCTTTTGGCCATTGATTGGAAACAAGTCTTAATCCATAAGGATTGGTTTCCCTTTGTTCTTTAAGTTCTTTTAGCCATTGATTGGATGCATGTCTTAATCCATTAGGAATTAGCTTGGCTTTGTCCTTTAAGTTCTTTTGGCCATTGATTGGATGCATGTCTTAATCCATTAGGAATTTGTTTGTCTTTGTCCTTTAAGTTCTTTTGGCCATTGATTGGAAACAAGTCTTAATCCATAAGGAATTGGATTCCCTTTGTTCTTTAAGTTCTTTTGGCCATTGATTGGATGCATGTCTTAATCCATTAGGAATTAGTTTGTCTTTGTCCTGTAAGTTCTTGTGGCCATTGATTGGATGCAAGTCTTAATCCATAAGGAATTGGTTTCCCTTTGTTCTTTAAGTTCTTTTGGCCATTGATTGGAAACAAGTCTTAATCCATAAGGAATTGGTTTCCCTTTGTTCTTTAAGTTCTTTTGGCCATTGATTGGATGCATGTCTTAATCCATTAGGAATTAGTTTGTCTTTGTCCTTTAAGTTCTTTTGGCCATTGATTGGAAACAAGTCTTAATCCATTAGAATTGGTTTGTCTTTGTTCTTTAAGTTCTTTTGGCCATTGATTGGATGCATGTCTTAATCCATTAGGAATTAGTTTGTCTTTGTCCTTTAAGTTCTTTTGGCCATTGATTGGAAACAAGTCTTAATCCATAAGGAATTGGTTTCCTTTGTTCTTAAAGTTCGTTTGGCCATTGATTGGATGCATGTCTTAATCCATTAGGAATTAGTTTGTCTTTGTCCTTTAAGTTCTTTTGGCCATTGATTGGAAACAAGTCTTAATCCATAAGGAATTGGTTTCCTTTGTCCTTTAAGTTCTTTTGGCCATTGATTGGATACAAGTCTTAATCCATTAGGAATTAGTTTCCCTTTGTTCTTTAAGTTCTTTTGGCCATTGATTGGAAACAAGTCTTAATCCTCTTTGTTCTTTAAGTTCTTTTGGCCATTGATTGGAAACAAGTCTTAATCCATAAGGAATTGGTTTCCCTTTGTTCTTTAAGTTCTTTTGGCTATTGATTGGAAACAAGTCTTAATCCATAAGGAATTGGTTTCTCTTTGTTCTTTAAGTTCTTTTGGCCATTGATTGGAAACAAGTCTTAATCCATAAGGAATTGGTTTCCCTTTGTTCTTTAAGTTCTTTTGGCCATTGATTGGATGCTTGTCTTAATCCATTAGGACTTGGTTTATCCTTATTCTTTAAGTTCTTTTGGCCATTGATTGGATGCAAGTCTTCATCCATAAGGTATTGGTTTCCCTTTGTTCTTTAAGTTCTTTTGGCCATTGATTGGATGCATGTCTTAATCCATTAGGAATTGGTTCCCCTTTGTCCTTTAAGTTCTTTTGGCCATTGATTGGAAACAAGTCTTAATCCATAAGGAATTGGTTTCCCTTTGTTCTTTAAGTTCTTTTGGCCATTGATTGGATGCATGTCTTAATCCATTAGGAATTGGTTTCCTTTGTTCTTTAAGTTCTTTTGGCCATTGATTGGGAACAAGTCTTAATCCATAAGGAATTGGTTTCCTTTGTTCTTTAAGTTCTTTTGGCCATTGATTGGATGCATGTCTTAATCCATTAGGAATTAGTTTGTCTTTGTCCTTTAAGTTCTTTTGGCCATTGATTGAAACAAGTCTTAATCCATAAGGAATTGGTTTCCTTTGTTCTTTAAGTTCTTTTGGCCATTGATTGGATGCATGTCTTAATCCATTAGGAATTAGTTTGTCTTTGTTCTTTAAGTTCTTTTGGCCATTGATTGGAATGCAAGTCTTAATCCATTAGGAATTGGTTTCCTTTGTTCTTTAAGTTCTTTTGGCCATTGATTGGATGCAAGTCTTAATCCATAAGGAATTGGTTTGTCTTTGTTCTTTAAGTTCTTTTGGCCATTGATTGGAACAAGTCTTAATCCATTAGGAATTGGTTTCTCTTTCTCCTTTAAGTTCTTTTCGCCATTAATTGGATGCAAGTCTTAATCCATTAGGAGGTAGTTTGTCTTTGTCCTTTAAGTTCTTTTGGCCATTGATTCGAAACGAGTCTTAATCCATAAGGAGTTGGTTTCCTTTGTTCTTTAAGTTCTTTTGGCCATTGATTGGATGCATGTCTTAATCCATTAGAATTAGTTTCCTTTGTTCTTTAGGTTCTTTTGGCCATTGATTGGATGCAAGTCTTAATCCATTAGGAATTAGTTTGTCTTTGTCCTTTAAGTTCTTTTGGCCATTGATTGGAAACAAGTCTTAATCCATAAGGAATTAGTTTCCCTTTGTTCTTTAAGTTCTTTTGGCCATTGATTGGAAGCAAGTCTTAATCCATTAGGAATTAGTTTGTCTTTGTTCCTTAAGTTCTTTTGGCCATTGATTGGATGCATGTCTTAATCCATTAGGAATTTGTTTGTCTTTGTCCTTTAAGTTCTTTTGGCCATTGATTGGAAACAAGTCTTAATCCATAAGGAATTGGTTTCCCTTTGTTCTTTAAGTTCTTTTGGCCATTGATTGGATGCATGTCTTAATCCATTAGGAATTAGTTTGTCTTTGTCCTTTAAGTTCTTTTGGCCATTGATTGGAAACAAGTCTTAATCCATAAGGAATTGGTTTCCTTTGTTCTTTAAGTGCTTTTGGCCATTGATTGGAAACAAGTCTTAATCCATAAGGAATTGGTTTCCCTTTGTTCTTTAAGTTCTATTGGCCATTGATTGGATGCATGTCTTAATCCATAAGGAATTGGTTTCCCTTTGTTCTTTAAGTGCTTTTGGCCATTGATTGGAAACAAGTCTTAATCCATAAGGAATTGGTTTCCCTTTGTTCTTTAAGTTCTTTTGGCCATTGATTGGATGCATGTCTTAATCCATTAGGAATTAGTTTGTCTTTGTTCTTTAAGTTCTTTTGGCCATTGATTGGAAACAAGTCTTAATCCATAAGGAATTGGTTTCCCTTTTTTCTTTAAGTTCTTTTGGCCATTGATTGGATGCATGTCTTAATCCATTAGGAATTAGTTTGTCTTTGTCCTTTAAGTTCTTTTGGCCATTGATTGGATGCAAGTCTTAATCCATTAGGAATTCGTTTGTCTTTGCCCTTTAAGTTCTTTTGGCCATTGATTGGAATCAAGTTTTAATCCATAAGGAATTGGTTTCCCTTTGTTCTTTAAGTTCTTTTGGCCATTGATTGGATGCAAGTCTTCATCCATAAGGTATTGGTTTCCCTTTGTTCTTTAAGTTCTTTTGGCCATTGATTGGAAACAAGTCTTAATCCTTAAGGAATTGGTTTCTCTTTGTTCTTTAAGTTCTTTTGGCCATTGATTGGAGACAAGTCTTAATCCATAAGGAATTGGTTTCCTATTAGTCTTTAAGTTCTTTTGGCCATTGATTGGATGCATGTCTTAATCCATTAGGAATTAGTTTGTCTTTGTCCTTTAAGTTCTTTTGGCCATTGATTGGAAACGAGTCTTAATCCATAAGGAATTGGTTTCCCTTTGTTCTTTAAGTTCTTTTGGCCATTGATTGGATGCAAGTCTTAATCCATTAGGAATTAGTTTGTCTTTGTCCTTTAAGTTCTTTTGGCCATTGATTGGAAACAAGTCTTAATCCATAAGGAATTGGTTTCCTTTGTTCTTTAAGTTCTTTTGGCCATTGATTGGATGCATGTTTTAATTCATTAGGAATTAGTTTGTCTTTGTTCTTTAAGTTCTTTTGGCCATTGATTGAAACAAGTCTTAATTGGATGGAAATGTCTTAATTGAAAACAAGTTAGGAATTAAT
>JAVHNN010000404.1:0-32441 GCA_031439585.1 Pterocarpus macrocarpus
AATTGGTTTATCTTTCTTCTTTATGTTCTTTTTGCCATTGAATGGAATCAAGTCTCAATTCAAAAGGAATTGGTTTCTAATTCTCCTTGAAGTTCCTTTTGCCATTGATTGGAAGCAAGACTTAATCCTTAAGGAATTGGTTTATCTTTCTTCTTTATGTTCTTTTTGCCATTGAATGGAATCAAGTCTCAATTCAAAAGGAATTGGTTTCTAATTCTCCTTGAAGTTCCTTTTGCCATTGATTGGAAGCAAGACTTAATCCTTAAGGAATTGGTTTATCTTTCTTCTTTATGTTCTTTTTGCCATTGAATGGAATCAAGTCTCAATTCAAAAGGAATTGGTTTCTAATTCTCCTTGAAGTTCCTTTTGCCATTGATTGGAAGCAAGACTTAATCCTTAAGGAATTGGTTTATCTTTCTTCTTTATGTTCTTTTTGCCATTGAATGGAATCAAGTCTCAATTCAAAAGGAATTGGTTTCTAATTCTCCTTGAAGTTCCTTTTGCCATTGATTGGAAGCAAGACTTAATCCTTAAGGAATTGGTTTATCTTTCTTCTTTATGTTCTTTTGCCATTGAATGGAATCAAGTCTCAATTCAAAAGGAATTGGTTTCTAATTCTCCTTGAAGTTCCTTTTGCCATTGATTGGAAGCAAGACTTAATCCTTAAGGAATTGGTTTATCTTTCTTCTTTATGTTCTTTTTGCCATTGAATGGAATCAAGTCTCAATTCAAAAGGAATTGGTTTCTAATTCTCCTTGAAGTTCCTTTTGCCATTGATTGGAAGCAAGACTTAATCCTTAAGGAATTGGTTTATCTTTCTTCTTTATGTTCTTTTTGCCATTGAATGGAATCAAGTCTCAATTCAAAAGGAATTGGTTTCTAATTCTCCTTGAAGTTCCTTTTGCCATTGATTGGAAGCAAGACTTAATCCTTAAGGAATTGGTTTATCTTTCTTCTTTATGTTCTTTTTGCCATTGAATGGAATCAAGTCTCAATTCAAAAGGAATTGGTTTCTAATTCTCCTTGAAGTTCCTTTTGCCATTGATTGGAAGCAAGACTTAATCCTTAAGGAATTGGTTTATCTTTCTTCTTTATGTTCTTTTTGCCATTGAATGGAATCAAGTCTCAATTCAAAAGGAATTGGTTTCTAATTCTCCTTGAAGTTCCTTTTGCCATTGATTGGAAGCAAGACTTAATCCTTAAGGAATTGGTTTATCTTTCTTCTTTATGTTCTTTTTGCCATTGAATGGAATCAAGTCTCAATTCAAAAGGAATTGGTTTCTAATTCTCCTTGAAGTTCCTTTTGCCATTGATTGGAAGCAAGACTTAATCCTTAAGGAATTGGTTTATCTTTCTTCTTTATGTTCTTTTTGCCATTGAATGGAATCAAGTCTCAATTCAAAAGGAATTGGTTTCTAATTCTCCTTGAAGTTCCTTTTGCCATTGATTGGAAGCAAGACTTAATCCTTAAGGAATTGGTTTATCTTTCTTCTTTATGTTCTTTTTGCCATTGAATGGAATCAAGTCTCAATTCAAAAGGAATTGGTTTCTAATTCTCCTTGAAGTTCCTTTTGCCATTGATTGGAAGCAAGACTTAATCCTTAAGGAATTGGTTTATCTTTCTTCTTTATGTTCTTTTTGCCATTGAATGGAATCAAGTCTCAATTCAAAAGGAATTGGTTTCTAATTCTCCTTGAAGTTCCTTTTGCCATTGATTGGAAGCAAGACTTAATCCTTAAGGAATTGGTTTATCTTTCTTCTTTATGTTCTTTTTGCCATTGAATGGAATCAAGTCTCAATTCAAAAGGAATTGGTTTCTAATTCTCCTTGAAGTTCCTTTTGCCATTGATTGGAAGCAAGACTTAATCCTTAAGGAATTGGTTTATCTTTCTTCTTTATGTTCTTTTTGCCATTGAATGGAATCAAGTCTCAATTCAAAAGGAATTGGTTTCTAATTCTCCTTGAAGTTCCTTTTGCCATTGATTGGAAGCAAGACTTAATCCTTAAGGAATTGGTTTATCTTTCTTCTTTATGTTCTTTTTGCCATTGAATGGAATCAAGTCTCAATTCAAAAGGAATTGGTTTCTAATTCTCCTTGAAGTTCCTTTTGCCATTGATTGGAAGCAAGACTTAATCCTTAAGGAATTGGTTTATCTTTCTTCTTTATGTTCTTTTTGCCATTGAATGGAATCAAGTCTCAATTCAAAAGGAATTGGTTTCTAATTCTCCTTGAAGTTCCTTTTGCCATTGATTGGAAGCAAGACTTAATCCTTAAGGAATTGGTTTATCTTTCTTCTTTATGTTCTTTTTGCCATTGAATGGAATCAAGTCTCAATTCAAAAGGAATTGGTTTCTAATTCTCCTTGAAGTTCCTTTTGCCATTGATTGGAAGCAAGACTTAATCCTTAAGGAATTGGTTTATCTTTCTTCTTTATGTTCTTTTTGCCATTGAATGGAATCAAGTCTCAATTCAAAAGGAATTGGTTTCTAATTCTCCTTGAAGTTCCTTTTGCCATTGATTGGAAGCAAGACTTAATCCTTAAGGAATTGGTTTATCTTTCTTCTTTATGTTCTTTTTGCCATTGAATGGAATCAAGTCTCAATTCAAAAGGAATTGGTTTCTAATTCTCCTTGAAGTTCCTTTTGCCATTGATTGGAAGCAAGACTTAATCCTTAAGGAATTGGTTTATCTTTCTTCTTTATGTTCTTTTTGCCATTGAATGGAATCAAGTCTCAATTCAAAAGGAATTGGTTTCTAATTCTCCTTGAAGTTCCTTTTGCCATTGATTGGAAGCAAGACTTAATCCTTAAGGAATTGGTTTATCTTTCTTCTTTATGTTCTTTTTGCCATTGAATGGAATCAAGTCTCAATTCAAAAGGAATTGGTTTCTAATTCTCCTTGAAGTTCCTTTTGCCATTGATTGGAAGCAAGACTTAATCCTTAAGGAATTGGTTTATCTTTCTTCTTTATGTTCTTTTTGCCATTGAATGGAATCAAGTCTCAATTCAAAAGGAATTGGTTTCTAATTCTCCTTGAAGTTCCTTTTGCCATTGATTGGAAGCAAGACTTAATCCTTAAGGAATTGGTTTATCTTTCTTCTTTATGTTCTTTTTGCCATTGAATGGAATCAAGTCTCAATTCAAAAGGAATTGGTTTCTAATTCTCCTTGAAGTTCCTTTTGCCATTGATTGGAAGCAAGACTTAATCCTTAAGGAATTGGTTTATCTTTCTTCTTTATGTTCTTTTTGCCATTGAATGGAATCAAGTCTCAATTCAAATGGAATTGGTTTCTTATTCTCCTTGAAGTTCCGTTTGCCATTGATTGGAAGCAAGACTTAATCCTTAAGGAATTGGTTTATCTTTCTTCTTTATGTTCTTTTTGCCATTGAATGGAATCAAGTCTCAATTCAAAAGGAATTGGTTTCTAATTCTCCTTGAAGTTCCTTTTGCCATTGATTGGAAGCAAGACTTAATCCTTAAGGAATTGGTTTATCTTTCTTCTTTATGTTCTTTTTGCCATTGAATGGAATCAAGTCTCAATTCAAAAGGAATTGGTTTCTAATTCTCCTTGAAGTTCCTTTTGCCATTGATTGGAAGCAAGACTTAATCCTTAAGGAATTGGTTTATCTTTCTTCTTTATGTTCTTTTTGCCATTGAATGGAATCAAGTCTCAATTCAAAAGGAATTGGTTTCTAATTCTCCTTGAAGTTCCTTTTGCCATTGATTGGAAGCAAGACTTAATCCTTAAGGAATTGGTTTATCTTTCTTCTTTATGTTCTTTTTGCCATTGAATGGAATCAAGTCTCAATTCAAAAGGAATTGGTTTCTAATTCTCCTTGAAGTTCGATTTGCCATTGATTGGAAGCAAGTCTTAATCCTTAAGGAATTGGTTTATCTGTCTTCTTTACGTTCTTTTTGCCCTTGAATGGAATCAAGTCTCAATTCAAAAGGAATTGGTTTCTAATTCTCCTTGAAGTTCCTTTTGCCATTGATTGGAAGCAAGACTTAATCCTTAAGGAATTGGTTTATCTTTCTTCTTTATGTTCTTTTTGCCATTGAATGGAATCAAGTCTCAATTCAAAAGGAATTGGTTTCTAATTCTCCTTGAAGTTCCTTTTGCCATTGATTGGAAGCAAGACTTAATCCTTAAGGAATTGGTTTATCTTTCTTCTTTATGTTCTTTTTGCCATTGAATGGAATCAAGTCTCAATTCAAAAGGAATTGGTTTCTAATTCTCCTTGAAGTTCCTTTTGCCATTGATTGGAAGCAAGACTTAATCCTTAAGGAATTGGTTTATCTTTCTTCTTTATGTTCTTTTTGCCATTGAATGGAATCAAGTCTCAATTCAAAAGGAATTGGTTTCTAATTCTCCTTGAAGTTCCTTTTGCCATTGATTGGAAGCAAGACTTAATCCTTAAGGAATTGGTTTATCTTTCTTCTTTATGTTCTTTTTGCCATTGAATGGAATCAAGTCTCAATTCAAAAGGAATTGGTTTCTAATTCTCCTTGAAGTTCCTTTTGCCATTGATTGGAAGCAAGACTTAATCCTTAAGGAATTGGTTTATCTTTCTTCTTTATGTTCTTTTTGCCATTGAATGGAATCAAGTCTCAATTCAAAAGGAATTGGTTTCTAATTCTCCTTGAAGTTCCTTTTGCCATTGATTGGAAGCAAGACTTAATCCTTAAGGAATTGGTTTATCTTTCTTCTTTATGTTCTTTTTGCCATTGAATGGAATCAAGTCTCAATTCAAAAGGAATTGGTTTCTAATTCTCCTTGAAGTTCCTTTTGCCATTGATTGGAAGCAAGACTTAATCCTTAAGGAATTGGTTTATCTTTCTTCTTTATGTTCTTTTTGCCATTGAATGGAATCAAGTCTCAATTCAAAAGGAATTGGTTTCTAATTCTCCTTGAAGTTCCTTTTGCCATTGATTGGAAGCAAGACTTAATCCTTAAGGAATTGGTTTATCTTTCTTCTTTATGTTCTTTTTGCCATTGAATGGAATCAAGTCTCAATTCAAAAGGAATTGGTTTCTAATTCTCCTTGAAGTTCCTTTTGCCATTGATTGGAAGCAAGACTTAATCCTTAAGGAATTGGTTTATCTTTCTTCTTTATGTTCTTTTTGCCATTGAATGGAATCAAGTCTCAATTCAAAAGGAATTGGTTTCTAATTCTCCTTGAAGTTCCTTTTGCCATTGATTGGAAGCAAGACTTAATCCTTAAGGAATTGGTTTATCTTTCTTCTTTATGTTCTTTTTGCCATTGAATGGAATCAAGTCTCAATTCAAAAGGAATTGGTTTCTAATTCTCCTTGAAGTTCCTTTTGCCATTGATTGGAAGCAAGACTTAATCCTTAAGGAATTGGTTTATCTTTCTTCTTTATGTTCTTTTTGCCATTGAATGGAATCAAGTCTCAATTCAAAAGGAATTGGTTTCTAATTCTCCTTGAAGTTCCTTTTGCCATTGATTGGAAGCAAGACTTAATCCTTAAGGAATTGGTTTATCTTTCTTCTTTATGTTCTTTTTGCCATTGAATGGAATCAAGTCTCAATTCAAAAGGAATTGGTTTCTAATTCTCCTTGAAGTTCCTTTTGCCATTGATTGGAAGCAAGACTTAATCCTTAAGGAATTGGTTTATCTTTCTTCTTTATGTTCTTTTTGCCATTGAATGGAATCAAGTCTCAATTCAAAAGGAATTGGTTTCTAATTCTCCTTGAAGTTCCTTTTGCCATTGATTGGAAGCAAGACTTAATCCTTAAGGAATTGGTTTATCTTTCTTCTTTATGTTCTTTTTGCCATTGAATGGAATCAAGTCTCAATTCAAAAGGAATTGGTTTCTAATTCTCCTTGAAGTTCCTTTTGCCATTGATTGGAAGCAAGACTTAATCCTTAAGGAATTGGTTTATCTTTCTTCTTTATGTTCTTTTTGCCATTGAATGGAATCAAGTCTCAATTTCAAAAAGGAATTGGTTTCTAATTCTCCTTGAAGTTCCTTTTGCCATTGATTGGAAGCAAGACTTAATCCTTAAGGAATTGGTTTATCTTTCTTCTTTATGTTCTTTTTGCCATTGAATGGAATCAAGTCTCAATTCAAAAGGAATTGGTTTCTAATTCTCCTTGAAGTTCCTTTTGCCATTGATTGGAAGCAAGACTTAATCCTTAAGGAATTGGTTTATCTTTCTTCTTTATGTTCTTTTTGCCATTGAATGGAATCAAGTCTCAATTCAAAAGGAATTGGTTTCTAATTCTCCTTGAAGTTCCTTTTGCCATTGATTGGAAGCAAGACTTAATCCTTAAGGAATTGGTTTATCTTTCTTCTTTATGTTCTTTTTGCCATTGAATGGAATCAAGTCTCAATTCAAAAGGAATTGGTTTCTAATTCTCCTTGAAGTTCCTTTTGCCATTGATTGGAAGCAAGACTTAATCCTTAAGGAATTGGTTTATCTTTCTTCTTTATGTTCTTTTTGCCATTGAATGGAATCAAGTCTCAATTCAAAAGGAATTGGTTTCTAATTCTCCTTGAAGTTCCTTTTGCCATTGATTGGAAGCAAGACTTAATCCTTAAGGAATTGGTTTATCTTTCTTCTTTATGTTCTTTTTGCCATTGAATGGAATCAAGTCTCAATTCAAAAGGAATTGGTTTCTAATTCTCCTTGAAGTTCCTTTTGCCATTGATTGGAAGCAAGACTTAATCCTTAAGGAATTGGTTTATCTTTCTTCTTTATGTTCTTTTTGCCATTGAATGGAATCAAGTCTCAATTCAAAAGGAATTGGTTTCTAATTCTCCTTGAAGTTCCTTTTGCCATTGATTGGAAGCAAGACTTAATCCTTAAGGAATTGGTTTATCTTTCTTCTTTATGTTCTTTTTGCCATTGAATGGAATCAAGTCTCAATTCAAAAGGAATTGGTTTCTAATTCTCCTTGAAGTTCCTTTTGCCATTGATTGGAAGCAAGACTTAATCCTTAAGGAATTGGTTTATCTTTCTTCTTTATGTTCTTTTTGCCATTGAATGGAATCAAGTCTCAATTCAAAAGGAATTGGTTTCTAATTCTCCTTGAAGTTCCTTTTGCCATTGATTGGAAGCAAGACTTAATCCTTAAGGAATTGGTTTATCTTTCTTCTTTATGTTCTTTTTGCCATTGAATGGAATCAAGTCTCAATTCAAAAGGAATTGGTTTCTAATTCTCCTTGAAGTTCCTTTTGCCATTGATTGGAAGCAAGACTTAATCCTTAAGGAATTGGTTTATCTTTCTTCTTTATGTTCTTTTTGCCATTGAATGGAATCAAGTCTCAATTCAAAAGGAATTGGTTTCTAATTCTCCTTGAAGTTCCTTTTGCCATTGATTGGAAGCAAGACTTAATCCTTAAGGAATTGGTTTATCTTTCTTCTTTATGTTCTTTTTGCCATTGAATGGAATCAAGTCTCAATTCAAAAGGAATTGGTTTCTAATTCTCCTTGAAGTTCCTTTTGCCATTGATTGGAAGCAAGACTTAATCCTTAAGGAATTGGTTTATCTTTCTTCTTTATGTTCTTTTGCCATTGAATGGAATCAAGTCTCAATTCAAAAGGAATTGGTTTCTAATTCTCCTTGAAGTTCCTTTTGCCATTGATTGGAAGCAAGACTTAATCCTTAAGGAATTGGTTTATCTTTCTTCTTTATGTTCTTTTTGCCATTGAATGGAATCAAGTCTCAATTCAAAAGGAATTGGTTTCTAATTCTCCTTGAAGTTCCTTTTGCCATTGATTGGAAGCAAGACTTAATCCTTAAGGAATTGGTTTATCTTTCTTCTTTATGTTCTTTTTGCCATTGAATGGAATCAAGTCTCAATTCAAAAGGAATTGGTTTCTAATTCTCCTTGAAGTTCCTTTTGCCATTGATTGGAAGCAAGACTTAATCCTTAAGGAATTGGTTTATCTTTCTTCTTTATGTTCTTTTTGCCATTGAATGGAATCAAGTCTCAATTCAAAAGGAATTGGTTTCTAATTCTCCTTGAAGTTCCTTTTGCCATTGATTGGAAGCAAGACTTAATCCTTAAGGAATTGGTTTATCTTTCTTCTTTATGTTCTTTTTGCCATTGAATGGAATCAAGTCTCAATTCAAAAGGAATTGGTTTCTAATTCTCCTTGAAGTTCCTTTTGCCATTGATTGGAAGCAAGACTTAATCCTTAAGGAATTGGTTTATCTTTCTTCTTTATGTTCTTTTTGCCATTGAATGGAATCAAGTCTCAATTCAAAAGGAATTGGTTTCTAATTCTCCTTGAAGTTCCTTTTGCCATTGATTGGAAGCAAGACTTAATCCTTAAGGAATTGGTTTATCTTTCTTCTTTATGTTCTTTTTGCCATTGAATGGAATCAAGTCTCAATTCAAAAGGAATTGGTTTCTAATTCTCCTTGAAGTTCCTTTTGCCATTGATTGGAAGCAAGACTTAATCCTTAAGGAATTGGTTTATCTTTCTTCTTTATGTTCTTTTTGCCATTGAATGGAATCAAGTCTCAATTCAAAAGGAATTGGTTTCTAATTCTCCTTGAAGTTCCTTTTTGCCATTGATTGGAAGCAAGACTTAATCCTTAAGGAATTGGTTTATCTTTCTTCTTTATGTTCTTTTTGCCATTGAATGGAATCAAGTCTCAATTCAAAAGGAATTGGTTTCTAATTCTCCTTGAAGTTCCTTTTGCCATTGATTGGAAGCAAGACTTAATCCTTAAGGAATTGGTTTATCTTTCTTCTTTATGTTCTTTTTGCCATTGAATGGAATCAAGTCTCAATTCAAAAGGAATTGGTTTCTAATTCTCCTTGAAGTTCCTTTTGCCATTGATTGGAAGCAAGACTTAATCCTTAAGGAATTGGTTTATCTTTCTTCTTTATGTTCTTTTGCCATTGAATGGAATCAAGTCTCAATTCAAAAGGAATTGGTTTCTAATTCTCCTTGAAGTTCCTTTTGCCATTGATTGGAAGCAAGACTTAATCCTTAAGGAATTGGTTTATCTTTCTTCTTTATGTTCTTTTGCCATTGAATGGAATCAAGTCTCAATTCAAAAGGAATTGGTTTCTAATTCTCCTTGAAGTTCCTTTTGCCATTGATTGGAAGCAAGACTTAATCCTTAAGGAATTGGTTTATCTTTCTTCTTTATGTTCTTTTTGCCATTGAATGGAATCAAGTCTCAATCCAAAGGAATTGGTTTCTAATTCTCCTTGAAGTTCCTTTTGCCATTGATTGGAAGCAAGACTTAATCCTTAAGGAATTGGTTTATCTTTCTTCTTTATGTTCTTTTTGCCATTGAATGGAATCAAGTCTCAATTCAAAAGGAATTGGTTTCTAATTCTCCTTGAAGTTCCTTTTGCCATTGATTGGAAGCAAGACTTAATCCTTAAGGAATTGGTTTATCTTTCTTCTTTATGTTCTTTTTGCCATTGAATGGAATCAAGTCTCAATTCAAAAGGAATTGGTTTCTAATTCTCCTTGAAGTTCCTTTTGCCATTGATTGGAAGCAAGACTTAATCCTTAAGGAATTGGTTTATCTTTCTTCTTTATGTTCTTTTTGCCATTGAATGGAATCAAGTCTCAATTCAAAAGGAATTGGTTTCTAATTCTCCTTGAAGTTCCTTTTGCCATTGATTGGAAGCAAGACTTAATCCTTAAGGAATTGGTTTATCTTTCTTCTTTATGTTCTTTTTGCCATTGAATGGAATCAAGTCTCAATTCAAAAGGAATTGGTTTCTAATTCTCCTTGAAGTTCCTTTTGCCATTGATTGGAAGCAAGACTTAATCCTTAAGGAATTGGTTTATCTTTCTTCTTTATGTTCTTTTTGCCATTGAATGGAATCAAGTCTCAATTCAAAAGGAATTGGTTTCTAATTCTCCTTGAAGTTCCTTTTGCCATTGATTGGAAGCAAGACTTAATCCTTAAGGAATTGGTTTATCTTTCTTCTTTATGTTCTTTTTGCCATTGAATGGAATCAAGTCTCAATTCAAAAGGAATTGGTTTCTAATTCTCCTTGAAGTTCCTTTTGCCATTGATTGGAAGCAAGACTTAATCCTTAAGGAATTGGTTTATCTTTCTTCTTTATGTTCTTTTTGCCATTGAATGGAATCAAGTCTCAATTCAAAAGGAATTGGTTTCTAATTCTCCTTGAAGTTCCTTTTGCCATTGATTGGAAGCAAGACTTAATCCTTAAGGAATTGGTTTATCTTTCTTCTTTATGTTCTTTTTGCCATTGAATGGAATCAAGTCTCAATTCAAAAGGAATTGGTTTCTAATTCTCCTTGAAGTTCCTTTTGCCATTGATTGGAAGCAAGACTTAATCCTTAAGGAATTGGTTTATCTTTCTTCTTTATGTTCTTTTTGCCATTGAATGGAATCAAGTCTCAATTCAAAAGGAATTGGTTTCTAATTCTCCTTGAAGTTCCTTTTGCCATTGATTGGAAGCAAGACTTAATCCTTAAGGAATTGGTTTATCTTTCTTCTTTATGTTCTTTTTGCCATTGAATGGAATCAAGTCTCAATTCAAAAGGAATTGGTTTCTAATTCTCCTTGAAGTTCCCTTTTGCCATTGATTGGAAGCAAGACTTAATCCTTAAGGAATTGGTTTATCTTTCTTCTTTATGTTCTTTTTGCCATTGAATGGAATCAAGTCTCAATTCAAAAGGAATTGGTTTCTAATTCTCCTTGAAGTTCCTTTTGCCATTGATTGGAAGCAAGACTTAATCCTTAAGGAATTGGTTTATCTTTCTTCTTTATGTTCTTTTTGCCATTGAATGGAATCAAGTCTCAATTCAAAAGGAATTGGTTTCTAATTCTCCTTGAAGTTCCTTTTGCCATTGATTGGAAGCAAGACTTAATCCTTAAGGAATTGGTTTATCTTTCTTCTTTATGTTCTTTTTGCCATTGAATGGAATCAAGTCTCAATTCAAAAGGAATTGGTTTCTAATTCTCCTTGAAGTTCCTTTTGCCATTGATTGGAAGCAAGACTTAATCCTTAAGGAATTGGTTTATCTTTCTTCTTTATGTTCTTTTTGCCATTGAATGGAATCAAGTCTCAATTCAAAAGGAATTGGTTTCTAATTCTCCTTGAAGTTCCTTTTGCCATTGATTGGAAGCAAGACTTAATCCTTAAGGAATTGGTTTATCTTTCTTCTTTATGTTCTTTTTGCCATTGAATGGAATCAAGTCTCAATTCAAAAGGAATTGGTTTCTAATTCTCCTTGAAGTTCCTTTTGCCATTGATTGGAAGCAAGACTTAATCCTTAAGGAATTGGTTTATCTTTCTTCTTTATGTTCTTTTTGCCATTGAATGGAATCAAGTCTCAATTCAAAAGGAATTGGTTTCTAATTCTCCTTGAAGTTCCTTTTGCCATTGATTGGAAGCAAGACTTAATCCTTAAGGAATTGGTTTATCTTTCTTCTTTATGTTCTTTTTGCCATTGAATGGAATCAAGTCTCAATTCAAAAGGAATTGGTTTCTAATTCTCCTTGAAGTTCCTTTTGCCATTGATTGGAAGCAAGACTTAATCCTTAAGGAATTGGTTTATCTTTCTTCTTTATGTTCTTTTTGCCATTGAATGGAATCAAGTCTCAATTCAAAAGGAATTGGTTTCTAATTCTCCTTGAAGTTCCTTTTGCCATTGATTGGAAGCAAGACTTAATCCTTAAGGAATTGGTTTATCTTTCTTCTTTATGTTCTTTTTGCCATTGAATGGAATCAAGTCTCAATTCAAAAGGAATTGGTTTCTAATTCTCCTTGAAGTTCCTTTTGCCATTGATTGGAAGCAAGACTTAATCCTTAAGGAATTGGTTTATCTTTCTTCTTTATGTTCTTTTTGCCATTGAATGGAATCAAGTCTCAATTCAAAAGGAATTGGTTTCTAATTCTCCTTGAAGTTCCTTTTGCCATTGATTGGAAGCAAGACTTAATCCTTAAGGAATTGGTTTATCTTTCTTCTTTATGTTCTTTTTGCCATTGAATGGAATCAAGTCTCAATTCAAAAGGAATTGGTTTCTAATTCTCCTTGAAGTTCCTTTTGCCATTGATTGGAAGCAAGACTTAATCCTTAAGGAATTGGTTTATCTTTCTTCTTTATGTTCTTTTTGCCATTGAATGGAATCAAGTCTCAATTCAAAAGGAATTGGTTTCTAATTCTCCTTGAAGTTCCTTTTGCCATTGATTGGAAGCAAGACTTAATCCTTAAGGAATTGGTTTATCTTTCTTCTTTATGTTCTTTTTGCCATTGAATGGAATCAAGTCTCAATTCAAAAGGAATTGGTTTCTAATTCTCCTTGAAGTTCCTTTTGCCATTGATTGGAAGCAAGACTTAATCCTTAAGGAATTGGTTTATCTTTCTTCTTTATGTTCTTTTTGCCATTGAATGGAATCAAGTCTCTCAATTCAAAAGGAATTGGTTTCTAATTCTCCTTGAAGTTCCTTTTGCCATTGATTGGAAGCAAGACTTAATCCTTAAGGAATTGGTTTATCTTTCTTCTTTATGTTCTTTTTGCCATTGAATGGAATCAAGTCTCAATTCAAAAGGAATTGGTTTCTAATTCTCCTTGAAGTTCCTTTTGCCATTGATTGGAAGCAAGACTTAATCCTTAAGGAATTGGTTTATCTTTCTTCTTTATGTTCTTTTTGCCATTGAATGGAATCAAGTCTCAATTCAAAAGGAATTGGTTTCTAATTCTCCTTGAAGTTCCTTTTGCCATTGATTGGAAGCAAGACTTAATCCTTAAGGAATTGGTTTATCTTTCTTCTTTATGTTCTTTTTGCCATTGAATGGAATCAAGTCTCAATTCAAAAGGAATTGGTTTCTAATTCTCCTTGAAGTTCCTTTTGCCATTGATTGGAAGCAAGACTTAATCCTTAAGGAATTGGTTTATCTTTCTTCTTTATGTTCTTTTTGCCATTGAATGGAATCAAGTCTCAATTCAAAAGGAATTGGTTTCTAATTCTCCTTGAAGTTCCTTTTGCCATTGATTGGAAGCAAGACTTAATCCTTAAGGAATTGGTTTATCTTTCTTCTTTATGTTCTTTTTGCCATTGAATGGAATCAAGTCTCAATTCAAAAGGAATTGGTTTCTAATTCTCCTTGAAGTTCCTTTTGCCATTGATTGGAAGCAAGACTTAATCCTTAAGGAATTGGTTTATCTTTCTTCTTTATGTTCTTTTTGCCATTGAATGGAATCAAGTCTCAATTCAAAAGGAATTGGTTTCTAATTCTCCTTGAAGTTCCTTTTGCCATTGATTGGAAGCAAGACTTAATCCTTAAGGAATTGGTTTATCTTTCTTCTTTATGTTCTTTTTGCCATTGAATGGAATCAAGTCTCAATTCAAAAGGAATTGGTTTCTAATTCTCCTTGAAGTTCCTTTTGCCATTGATTGGAAGCAAGACTTAATCCTTAAGGAATTGGTTTATCTTTCTTCTTTATGTTCTTTTTGCCATTGAATGGAATCAAGTCTCAATTCAAAAGGAATTGGTTTCTAATTCTCCTTGAAGTTCCTTTTGCCATTGATTGGAAGCAAGACTTAATCCTTAAGGAATTGGTTTATCTTTCTTCTTTATGTTCTTTTTGCCATTGAATGGAATCAAGTCTCAATTCAAAAGGAATTGGTTTCTAATTCTCCTTGAAGTTCCTTTTGCCATTGATTGGAAGCAAGACTTAATCCTTAAGGAATTGGTTTATCTTTCTTCTTTATGTTCTTTTTGCCATTGAATGGAATCAAGTCTCAATTCAAAAGGAATTGGTTTCTAATTCTCCTTGAAGTTCCTTTTGCCATTGATTGGAAGCAAGACTTAATCCTTAAGGAATTGGTTTATCTTTCTTCTTTATGTTCTTTTTGCCATTGAATGGAATCAAGTCTCAATTCAAAAGGAATTGGTTTCTAATTCTCCTTGAAGTTCCTTTTGCCATTGATTGGAAGCAAGACTTAATCCTTAAGGAATTGGTTTATCTTTCTTCTTTATGTTCTTTTTGCCATTGAATGGAATCAAGTCTCAATTCAAAAGGAATTGGTTTCTAATTCTCCTTGAAGTTCCTTTTGCCATTGATTGGAAGCAAGACTTAATCCTTAAGGAATTGGTTTATCTTTCTTCTTTATGTTCTTTTTGCCATTGAATGGAATCAAGTCTCAATTCAAAAGGAATTGGTTTCTAATTCTCCTTGAAGTTCCTTTTGCCATTGATTGGAAGCAAGACTTAATCCTTAAGGAATTGGTTTATCTTTTTCTTCTTTATGTTCTTTTGCCATTGAATGGAATCAAGTCTCAATTCAAAAGGAATTGGTTTCTAATTCTCCTTGAAGTTCCTTTTGCCATTGATTGGAAGCAAGACTTAATCCTTAAGGAATTGGTTTATCTTTCTTCTTTATGTTCTTTTTGCCATTGAATGGAATCAAGTCTCAATTCAAAAGGAATTGGTTTCTAATTCTCCTTGAAGTTCCTTTTGCCATTGATTGGAAGCAAGACTTAATCCTTAAGGAATTGGTTTATCTTTCTTCTTTATGTTCTTTTTGCCATTGAATGGAATCAAGTCTCAATTCAAAAGGAATTGGTTTCTAATTCTCCTTGAAGTTCCTTTTGCCATTGATTGGAAGCAAGACTTAATCCTTAAGGAATTGGTTTATCTTTCTTCTTTATGTTCTTTTGCCATTGAATGGAATCAAGTCTCAATTCAAAAGGAATTGGTTTCTAATTCTCCTTGAAGTTCCTTTTGCCATTGATTGGAAGCAAGACTTAATCCTTAAGGAATTGGTTTATCTTTCTTCTTTATGTTCTTTTGCCATTGAATGGAATCAAGTCTCAATTCAAAAGGAATTGGTTTCTAATTCTCCTTGAAGTTCCTTTTGCCATTGATTGGAAGCAAGACTTAATCCTTAAGGAATTGGTTTATCTTTCTTCTTTATGTTCTTTTTGCCATTGAATGGAATCAAGTCTCAATTCAAAAGGAATTGGTTTCTAATTCTCCTTGAAGTTCCTTTTGCCATTGATTGGAAGCAAGACTTAATCCTTAAGGAATTGGTTTATCTTTCTTCTTTATGTTCTTTTTGCCATTGAATGGAATCAAGTCTCAATTCAAAAGGAATTGGTTTCTAATTCTCCTTGAAGTTCCTTTTGCCATTGATTGGAAGCAAGACTTAATCCTTAAGGAATTGGTTTATCTTTCTTCTTTATGTTCTTTTTGCCATTGAATGGAATCAAGTCTCAATTCAAAAGGAATTGGTTTCTAATTCTCCTTGAAGTTCCTTTTGCCATTGATTGGAAGCAAGACTTAATCCTTAAGGAATTGGTTTATCTTTCTTCTTTATGTTCTTTTTGCCATTGAATGGAATCAAGTCTCAATTCAAAAGGAATTGGTTTCTAATTCTCCTTGAAGTTCCTTTTGCCATTGATTGGAAGCAAGACTTAATCCTTAAGGAATTGGTTTATCTTTCTTCTTTATGTTCTTTTTGCCATTGAATGGAATCAAGTCTCAATTCAAAAGGAATTGGTTTCTAATTCTCCTTGAAGTTCCTTTTGCCATTGATTGGAAGCAAGACTTAATCCTTAAGGAATTGGTTTATCTTTCTTCTTTATGTTCTTTTTGCCATTGAATGGAATCAAGTCTCAATTCAAAAGGAATTGGTTTCTAATTCTCCTTGAAGTTCCTTTTGCCATTGATTGGAAGCAAGACTTAATCCTTAAGGAATTGGTTTATCTTTCTTCTTTATGTTCTTTTTGCCATTGAATGGAATCAAGTCTCAATTCAAAAGGAATTGGTTTCTAATTCTCCTTGAAGTTCCTTTTGCCATTGATTGGAAGCAAGACTTAATCCTTAAGGAATTGGTTTATCTTTCTTCTTTATGTTCTTTTGCCATTGAATGGAATCAAGTCTCAATTCAAAAGGAATTGGTTTCTAATTCTCCTTGAAGTTCCTTTTGCCATTGATTGGAAGCAAGACTTAATCCTTAAGGAATTGGTTTATCTTTCTTCTTTATGTTCTTTTTGCCATTGAATGGAATCAAGTCTCAATTCAAAAGGAATTGGTTTCTAATTCTCCTTGAAGTTCCTTTTGCCATTGATTGGAAGCAAGACTTAATCCTTAAGGAATTGGTTTATCTTTCTTCTTTATGTTCTTTTTGCCATTGAATGGAATCAAGTCTCAATTCAAAAGGAATTGGTTTCTAATTCTCCTTGAAGTTCCTTTTGCCATTGATTGGAAGCAAGACTTAATCCTTAAGGAATTGGTTTATCTTTCTTCTTTATGTTCTTTTGCCATTGAATGGAATCAAGTCTCAATTCAAAAGGAATTGGTTTCTAATTCTCCTTGAAGTTCCTTTTGCCATTGATTGGAAGCAAGACTTAATCCTTAAGGAATTGGTTTATCTTTCTTCTTTATGTTCTTTTTGCCATTGAATGGAATCAAGTCTCAATTCAAAAGGAATTGGTTTCTAATTCTCCTTGAAGTTCCTTTTGCCATTGATTGGAAGCAAGACTTAATCCTTAAGGAATTGGTTTATCTTTCTTCTTTATGTTCTTTTTGCCATTGAATGGAATCAAGTCTCAATTCAAAAGGAATTGGTTTCTAATTCTCCTTGAAGTTCCTTTTGCCATTGATTGGAAGCAAGACTTAATCCTTAAGGAATTGGTTTATCTTTCTTCTTTATGTTCTTTTTGCCATTGAATGGAATCAAGTCTCAATTCAAAAGGAATTGGTTTCTAATTCTCCTTGAAGTTCCTTTTGCCATTGATTGGAAGCAAGACTTAATCCTTAAGGAATTGGTTTATCTTTCTTCTTTATGTTCTTTTTGCCATTGAATGGAATCAAGTCTCAATTCAAAAGGAATTGGTTTCTAATTCTCCTTGAAGTTCCTTTTGCCATTGATTGGAAGCAAGACTTAATCCTTAAGGAATTGGTTTATCTTTCTTCTTTATGTTCTTTTGCCATTGAATGGAATCAAGTCTCAATTCAAAAGGAATTGGTTTCTAATTCTCCTTGAAGTTCCTTTTGCCATTGATTGGAAGCAAGACTTAATCCTTAAGGAATTGGTTTATCTTTCTTCTTTATGTTCTTTTTGCCATTGAATGGAATCAAGTCTCAATTCAAAAGGAATTGGTTTCTAATTCTCCTTGAAGTTCCTTTTGCCATTGATTGGAAGCAAGACTTAATCCTTAAGGAATTGGTTTATCTTTCTTCTTTATGTTCTTTTTGCCATTGAATGGAATCAAGTCTCAATTCAAAAGGAATTGGTTTCTAATTCTCCTTGAAGTTCCTTTTGCCATTGATTGGAAGCAAGACTTAATCCTTAAGGAATTGGTTTATCTTTCTTCTTTATGTTCTTTTTGCCATTGAATGGAATCAAGTCTCAATTCAAAAGGAATTGGTTTCTAATTCTCCTTGAAGTTCCTTTTGCCATTGATTGGAAGCAAGACTTAATCCTTAAGGAATTGGTTTATCTTTCTTCTTTATGTTCTTTTTGCCATTGAATGGAATCAAGTCTCAATTCAAAAGGAATTGGTTTCTAATTCTCCTTGAAGTTCCTTTTGCCATTGATTGGAAGCAAGACTTAATCCTTAAGGAATTGGTTTATCTTTCTTCTTTATGTTCTTTTTGCCATTGAATGGAATCAAGTCTCAATTCAAAAGGAATTGGTTTCTAATTCTCCTTGAAGTTCCTTTTGCCATTGATTGGAAGCAAGACTTAATCCTTAAGGAATTGGTTTATCTTTCTTCTTTATGTTCTTTTTTTGCCATTGAATGGAATCAAGTCTCAATTCAAAAGGAATTGGTTTCTAATTCTCCTTGAAGTTCCTTTTGCCATTGATTGGAAGCAAGACTTAATCCTTAAGGAATTGGTTTATCTTTCTTCTTTATGTTCTTTTTGCCATTGAATGGAATCAAGTCTCAATTCAAAAGGAATTGGTTTCTAATTCTCCTTGAAGTTCCTTTTGCCATTGATTGGAAGCAAGACTTAATCCTTAAGGAATTGGTTTATCTTTCTTCTTTATGTTCTTTTGCCATTGAATGGAATCAAGTCTCAATTCAAAAGGAATTGGTTTCTAATTCTCCTTGAAGTTCCTTTTGCCATTGATTGGAAGCAAGACTTAATCCTTAAGGAATTGGTTTATCTTTCTTCTTTATGTTCTTTTTGCCATTGAATGGAATCAAGTCTCAATTCAAAAGGAATTGGTTTCTAATTCTCCTTGAAGTTCCTTTTGCCATTGATTGGAAGCAAGACTTAATCCTTAAGGAATTGGTTTATCTTTCTTCTTTATGTTCTTTTTGCCATTGAATGGAATCAAGTCTCAATTCAAAAGGAATTGGTTTCTAATTCTCCTTGAAGTTCCTTTTGCCATTGATTGGAAGCAAGACTTAATCCTTAAGGAATTGGTTTATCTTTCTTCTTTATGTTCTTTTTGCCATTGAATGGAATCAAGTCTCAATTCAAAAGGAATTGGTTTCTAATTCTCCTTGAAGTTCCTTTTGCCATTGATTGGAAGCAAGACTTAATCCTTAAGGAATTGGTTTATCTTTCTTCTTTATGTTCTTTTTGCCATTGAATGGAATCAAGTCTCAATTCAAAAGGAATTGGTTTCTAATTCTCCTTGAAGTTCCTTTTGCCATTGATTGGAAGCAAGACTTAATCCTTAAGGAATTGGTTTATCTTTCTTCTTTATGTTCTTTTTGCCATTGAATGGAATCAAGTCTCAATTCAAAAGGAATTGGTTTCTAATTCTCCTTGAAGTTCCTTTTGCCATTGATTGGAAGCAAGACTTAATCCTTAAGGAATTGGTTTATCTTTCTTCTTTATGTTCTTTTTGCCATTGAATGGAATCAAGTCTCAATTCAAAAGGAATTGGTTTCTAATTCTCCTTGAAGTTCCTTTTGCCATTGATTGGAAGCAAGACTTAATCCTTAAGGAATTGGTTTATCTTTCTTCTTTATGTTCTTTTTGCCATTGAATGGAATCAAGTCTCAATTCAAAAGGAATTGGTTTCTAATTCTCCTTGAAGTTCCTTTTGCCATTGATTGGAAGCAAGACTTAATCCTTAAGGAATTGGTTTATCTTTCTTCTTTATGTTCTTTTTGCCATTGAATGGAATCAAGTCTCAATTCAAAAGGAATTGGTTTCTAATTCTCCTTGAAGTTCCTTTTGCCATTGATTGGAAGCAAGACTTAATCCTTAAGGAATTGGTTTATCTTTCTTCTTTATGTTCTTTTGCCATTGAATGGAATCAAGTCTCAATTCAAAAGGAATTGGTTTCTAATTCTCCTTGAAGTTCCTTTTGCCATTGATTGGAAGCAAGACTTAATCCTTAAGGAATTGGTTTATCTTTCTTCTTTATGTTCTTTTGCCATTGAATGGAATCAAGTCTCAATTCAAAAGGAATTGGTTTCTAATTCTCCTTGAAGTTCCTTTTGCCATTGATTGGAAGCAAGACTTAATCCTTAAGGAATTGGTTTATCTTTCTTCTTTATGTTCTTTTTGCCATTGAATGGAATCAAGTCTCAATTCAAAAGGAATTGGTTTCTAATTCTCCTTGAAGTTCCTTTTGCCATTGATTGGAAGCAAGACTTAATCCTTAAGGAATTGGTTTATCTTTCTTCTTTATGTTCTTTTTGCCATTGAATGGAATCAAGTCTCAATTCAAAAGGAATTGGTTTCTAATTCTCCTTGAAGTTCCTTTTGCCATTGATTGGAAGCAAGACTTAATCCTTAAGGAATTGGTTTATCTTTCTTCTTTATGTTCTTTTGCCATTGAATGGAATCAAGTCTCAATTCAAAAGGAATTGGTTTCTAATTCTCCTTGAAGTTCCTTTTGCCATTGATTGGAAGCAAGACTTAATCCTTAAGGAATTGGTTTATCTTTCTTCTTTATGTTCTTTTTGCCATTGAATGGAATCAAGTCTCAATTCAAAAGGAATTGGTTTTCTAATTCTCCTTGAAGTTCCTTTTGCCATTGATTGGAAGCAAGACTTAATCCTTAAGGAATTGGTTTATCTTTCTTCTTTATGTTCTTTTGCCATTGAATGGAATCAAGTCTCAATTCAAAAGGAATTGGTTTCTAATTCTCCTTGAAGTTCCTTTTGCCATTGATTGGAAGCAAGACTTAATCCTTAAGGAATTGGTTTATCTTTCTTCTTTATGTTCTTTTTGCCATTGAATGGAATCAAGTCTCAATTCAAAAGGAATTGGTTTCTAATTCTCCTTGAAGTTCCTTTTGCCATTGATTGGAAGCAAGACTTAATCCTTAAGGAATTGGTTTATCTTTCTTCTTTATGTTCTTTTTGCCATTGAATGGAATCAAGTCTCAATTCAAAAGGAATTGGTTTCTAATTCTCCTTGAAGTTCCTTTTGCCATTGATTGGAAGCAAGACTTAATCCTTAAGGAATTGGTTTATCTTTCTTCTTTATGTTCTTTTTGCCATTGAATGGAATCAAGTCTCAATTCAAAAGGAATTGGTTTCTAATTCTCCTTGAAGTTCCTTTTGCCATTGATTGGAAGCAAGACTTAATCCTTAAGGAATTGGTTTATCTTTCTTCTTTATGTTCTTTTGCCATTGAATGGAATCAAGTCTCAATTCAAAAGGAATTGGTTTCTAATTCTCCTTGAAGTTCCTTTTGCCATTGATTGGAAGCAAGACTTAATCCTTAAGGAATTGGTTTATCTTTCTTCTTTATGTTCTTTTGCCATTGAATGGAATCAAGTCTCAATTCAAAAGGAATTGGTTTCTAATTCTCCTTGAAGTTCCTTTTGCCATTGATTGGAAGCAAGACTTAATCCTTTAAGGAATTGGTTTATCTTTCTTCTTTATGTTCTTTTGCCATTGAATGGAATCAAGTCTCAATTCAAAAGGAATTGGTTTCTAATTCTCCTTGAAGTTCCTTTTGCCATTGATTGGAAGCAAGACTTAATCCTTAAGGAATTGGTTTATCTTTCTTCTTTATGTTCTTTTTGCCATTGAATGGAATCAAGTCTCAATTCAAAAGGGAATTGGTTTCTAATTCTCCTTGAAGTTCCTTTTGCCATTGATTGGAAGCAAGACTTAATCCTTAAGGAATTGGTTTATCTTTCTTCTTTATGTTCTTTTTGCCATTGAATGGAATCAAGTCTCAATTCAAAAGGAATTGGTTTCTAATTCTCCTTGAAGTTCCTTTTGCCATTGATTGGAAGCAAGACTTAATCCTTTAAGGAATTGGTTTATCTTTCTTCTTTATGTTCTTTTTGCCATTGAATGGAATCAAGTCTCAATTCAAAGGAATTGGTTTCTAATTCTCCTTGAAGTTCCTTTTGCCATTGATTGGAAGCAAGACTTAATCCTTAAGGAATTGGTTTATCTTTCTTCTTTATGTTCTTTTTGCCATTGAATGGAATCAAGTCTCAATTCAAAAGGAATTGGTTTCTAATTCTCCTTGAAGTTCCTTTTGCCATTGATTGGAAGCAAGACTTAATCCTTAAGGAATTGGTTTATCTTTCTTCTTTATGTTCTTTTTGCCATTGAATGGAATCAAGTCTCAATTCAAAAGGAATTGGTTTCTAATTCTCCTTGAAGTTCCTTTTGCCATTGATTGGAAGCAAGACTTAATCCTTAAGGAATTGGTTTATCTTTCTTCTTTATGTTCTTTTTGCCATTGAATGGAATCAAGTCTCAATTCAAAAGGAATTGGTTTCTAATTCTCCTTGAAGTTCCTTTTGCCATTGATTGGAAGCAAGACTTAATCCTTAAGGAATTGGTTTATCTTTCTTCTTTATGTTCTTTTTGCCATTGAATGGAATCAAGTCTCAATTCAAAAGGAATTGGTTTCTAATTCTCCTTGAAGTTCCTTTTGCCATTGATTGGAAGCAAGACTTAATCCTTAAGGAATTGGTTTATCTTTCTTCTTTATGTTCTTTTGCCATTGAATGGAATCAAGTCTCAATTCAAAAGGAATTGGTTTCTAATTCTCCTTGAAGTTCCTTTTGCCATTGATTGGAAGCAAGACTTAATCCTTAAGGAATTGGTTTATCTTTCTTCTTTATGTTCTTTTTGCCATTGAATGGAATCAAGTCTCAATTCAAAAGGAATTGGTTTCTAATTCTCCTTGAAGTTCCTTTTGCCATTGATTGGAAGCAAGACTTAATCCTTAAGGAATTGGTTTATCTTTCTTCTTTATGTTCTTTTTGCCATTGAATGGAATCAAGTCTCAATTCAAAAGGAATTGGTTTCTAATTCTCCTTGAAGTTCCTTTTGCCATTGATTGGAAGCAAGACTTAATCCTTAAGGAATTGGTTTATCTTTCTTCTTTATGTTCTTTTTGCCATTGAATGGAATCAAGTCTCAATTCAAAAGGAATTGGTTTCTAATTCTCCTTGAAGTTCCTTTTGCCATTGATTGGAAGCAAGACTTAATCCTTAAGGAATTGGTTTATCTTTCTTCTTTATGTTCTTTTTGCCATTGAATGGAATCAAGTCTCAATTCAAAAAGGAATTGGTTTCTAATTCTCCTTGAAGTTCCTTTTGCCATTGATTGGAAGCAAGACTTAATCCTTAAGGAATTGGTTTATCTTTCTTCTTTATGTTCTTTTGCCATTGAATGGAATCAAGTCTCAATTCAAAAGGAATTGGTTTCTAATTCTCCTTGAAGTTCCTTTTGCCATTGATTGGAAGCAAGACTTAATCCTTAAGGAATTGGTTTATCTTTCTTCTTTATGTTCTTTTTGCCATTGAATGGAATCAAGTCTCAATTCAAAAGGAATTGGTTTCTAATTCTCCTTGAAGTTCCTTTTGCCATTGATTGGAAGCAAGACTTAATCCTTAAGGAATTGGTTTATCTTTCTTCTTTATGTTCTTTTTGCCATTGAATGAATCAAGTCTCAATTCAAAAGGAATTGGTTTCTAATTCTCCTTGAAGTTCCTTTTGCCATTGATTGGAAGCAAGACTTAATCCTTAAGGAATTGGTTTATCTTTCTTCTTTATGTTCTTTTTGCCATTGAATGGAATCAAGTCTCAATTCAAAAGGAATTGGTTTCTAATTCTCCTTGAAGTTCCTTTTGCCATTGATTGGAAGCAAGACTTAATCCTTAAGGAATTGGTTTATCTTTCTTCTTTATGTTCTTTTTGCCATTGAATGGAATCAAGTCTCAATTCAAAAGGAATTGGTTTCTAATTCTCCTTGAAGTTCCTTTTGCCATTGATTGGAAGCAAGACTTAATCCTTAAGGAATTGGTTTATCTTTCTTCTTTATGTTCTTTTGCCATTGAATGGAATCAAGTCTCAATTCAAAAGGAATTGGTTTCTAATTCTCCTTGAAGTTCCTTTTGCCATTGATTGGAAGCAAGACTTAATCCTTAAGGAATTGGTTTATCTTTCTTCTTTATGTTCTTTTTGCCATTGAATGGAATCAAGTCTCAATTCAAAAGGAATTGGTTTCTAATTCTCCTTGAAGTTCCTTTTGCCATTGATTGGAAGCAAGACTTAATCCTTAAGGAATTGGTTTATCTTTCTTCTTTATGTTCTTTTTGCCATTGAATGGAATCAAGTCTCAATTCAAAAGGAATTGGTTTCTAATTCTCCTTGAAGTTCCTTTTGCCATTGATTGGAAGCAAGACTTAATCCTTAAGGAATTGGTTTATCTTTCTTCTTTATGTTCTTTTTGCCATTGAATGGAATCAAGTCTCAATTCAAAAGGAATTGGTTTCTAATTCTCCTTGAAGTTCCTTTTGCCATTGATTGGAAGCAAGACTTAATCCTTAAGGAATTGGTTTATCTTTCTTCTTTATGTTCTTTTGCCATTGAATGGAATCAAGTCTCAATTCAAAAGGAATTGGTTTCTAATTCTCCTTGAAGTTCCTTTTGCCATTGATTGGAAGCAAGACTTAATCCTTAAGGAATTGGTTTATCTTTCTTCTTTATGTTCTTTTTGCCATTGAATGGAATCAAGTCTCAATTCAAAAGGAATTGGTTTCTAATTCTCCTTGAAGTTCCTTTTGCCATTGATTGGAAGCAAGACTTAATCCTTAAGGAATTGGTTTATCTTTCTTCTTTATGTTCTTTTTGCCATTGAATGGAATCAAGTCTCAATTCAAAAGGAATTGGTTTCTAATTCTCCTTGAAGTTCCTTTTGCCATTGATTGGAAGCAAGACTTAATCCTTAAGGAATTGGTTTATCTTTCTTCTTTATGTTCTTTTTGCCATTGAATGGAATCAAGTCTCAATTCAAAAGGAATTGGTTTCTAATTCTCCTTGAAGTTCCTTTTGCCATTGATTGGAAGCAAGACTTAATCCTTAAGGAATTGGTTTATCTTTCTTCTTTATGTTCTTTTTGCCATTGAATGGAATCAAGTCTCAATTCAAAAGGAATTGGTTTCTAATTCTCCTTGAAGTTCCTTTTGCCATTGATTGGAAGCAAGACTTAATCCTTAAGGAATTGGTTTATCTTTCTTCTTTATGTTCTTTTTGCCATTGAATGGAATCAAGTCTCAATTCAAAAGGAATTGGTTTCTAATTCTCCTTGAAGTTCCTTTTGCCATTGATTGGAAGCAAGACTTAATCCTTAAGGAATTGGTTTATCTTTCTTCTTTATGTTCTTTTGCCATTGAATGGAATCAAGTCTCAATTCAAAAGGAATTGGTTTCTAATTCTCCTTGAAGTTCCTTTTGCCATTGATTGGAAGCAAGACTTAATCCTTAAGGAATTGGTTTATCTTTCTTCTTTATGTTCTTTTTGCCATTGAATGGAATCAAGTCTCAATTCAAAAGGAATTGGTTTCTAATTCTCCTTGAAGTTCCTTTTGCCATTGATTGGAAGCAAGACTTAATCCTTAAGGAATTGGTTTATCTTTCTTCTTTATGTTCTTTTGCCATTGAATGGAATCAAGTCTCAATTCAAAAGGAATTGGTTTCTAATTCTCCTTGAAGTTCCTTTTGCCATTGATTGGAAGCAAGACTTAATCCTTAAGGAATTGGTTTATCTTTCTTCTTTATGTTCTTTTTGCCATTGAATGGAATCAAGTCTCAATTCAAAAGGAATTGGTTTCTAATTCTCCTTGAAGTTCCTTTTGCCATTGATTGGAAGCAAGACTTAATCCTTAAGGAATTGGTTTATCTTTCTTCTTTATGTTCTTTTTGCCATTGAATGGAATCAAGTCTCAATTCAAAAGGAATTGGTTTCTAATTCTCCTTGAAGTTCCTTTTGCCATTGATTGGAAGCAAGACTTAATCCTTAAGGAATTGGTTTATCTTTCTTCTTTATGTTCTTTTTTTGCCATTGAATGGAATCAAGTCTCAATTCAAAAGGAATTGGTTTCTAATTCTCCTTGAAGTTCCTTTTGCCATTGATTGGAAGCAAGACTTAATCCTTAAGGAATTGGTTTATCTTTCTTCTTTATGTTCTTTTTGCCATTGAATGGAATCAAGTCTCAATTCAAAAGGAATTGGTTTCTAATTCTCCTTGAAGTTCCTTTTGCCATTGATTGGAAGCAAGACTTAATCCTTAAGGAATTGGTTTATCTTTCTTCTTTATGTTCTTTTTGCCATTGAATGGAATCAAGTCTCAATTCAAAAGGAATTGGTTTCTAATTCTCCTTGAAGTTCCTTTTGCCATTGATTGGAAGCAAGACTTAATCCTTAAGGAATTGGTTTATCTTTCTTCTTTATGTTCTTTTTGCCATTGAATGGAATCAAGTCTCAATTCAAAAGGAATTGGTTTCTAATTCTCCTTGAAGTTCCTTTTGCCATTGATTGGAAGCAAGACTTAATCCTTAAGGAATTGGTTTATCTTTCTTCTTTATGTTCTTTTTGCCATTGAATGGAATCAAGTCTCAATTCAAAAGGAATTGGTTTCTAATTCTCCTTGAAGTTCCTTTTGCCATTGATTGGAAGCAAGACTTAATCCTTAAGGAATTGGTTTATCTTTCTTCTTTATGTTCTTTTGCCATTGAATGGAATCAAGTCTCAATTCAAAAGGAATTGGTTTCTTATTCTCCTTGAAGTACCTTTTGCCGTTGATTGGAAGCAAGACTTAATCCTTAAGGAATTGGTTTATCTTTCTTCTTTATGTTCTTTTTGCCATTGAATGGAATCAAGTCTCAATTCAAAAGGAATTGGTTTCTAATTCTCCTTGAAGTTCCGTTTGCCATTGATTGGAAGCAAGACTTAATCCTTAAGGAATCGGTATATCTTTCTTCTTTATGTTCTTTTTGCCATTGACTGGAATCAAGTCTCAATTCAAAAGGAATTGGTTTCTAATTCTCCTTGAACTTCCTTTTGCCATTGATTGGATGCAAGACTTAATCCTTAAGGAATTGGTTTATCTTTCTTCTTTATGTTCTTTTTGCCATTGAGTGGAATCAAGTCTCAATTCAAAAGGAATTGGTTTCTAATGCTCCTTGAAGTTCCTTTTGCCATTGTTTGGAAGCAAGACTTAATCCTTAAGGAATTGGTTTATCTTTCTTCTTTATGTTCTTTTTGCCATTGAATGGAATCAAGTCTCAATTCAAAAGGAATTGGTTTCTAATTCTCCTTGAAGTTCCTTTTGCCATTGATTGGAAGCAAGACTTAATCCTTAAGGAATTGGTTTATCTTTCTTCTTTATGTTCTTTTTGCCATTGAATGGAATCAAGTCTCAATTCAAAAGGAATTGGTTTCTAATTCTCCTTGAAGTTCCTTTTGCCATTGATTGGAAGCAAGACTTAATCCTTAAGGAATTGGTTTATCTTTCTTCTTTATGTTCTTTTTGCCATTGAATGGAATCAAGTCTCAATTCAAAAGGAATTGGTTTCTAATTCTCCTTGAAGTTCCTTTTGCCATTGATTGGAAGCAAGACTTAATCCTTAAGGAATTGGTTTATCTTTCTTCTTTATGTTCTTTTTGCCATTGAATGGAATCAAGTCTCAATTCAAAAGGAATTGGTTTCTAATTCTCCTTGAAGTTCCTTTTGCCATTGATTGGAAGCAAGACTTAATCCTTAAGGAATTGGTTTATCTTTCTTCTTTATGTTCTTTTTGCCATTGAATGGAATCAAGTCTCAATCAAAAAGGAATTGGTTTCTAATTCTCCTTCAAGTTCCTTTTGCCATTGATTGGAAGCAAGACTTAATCCTTAAGGAATTGGTTTATCTTTCTTCTTTATGTTCTTTTTGCCATTGAATGGAATCAAGTCTCAATTCAAAAGGAATTGGTTTCTAATTCTCCTTGAAGTTCCTTTTGCCATTGATTGGAAGCAAGACTTAATCCTTAAGGAATTGGTTTATCTTTCTTCTTTATGTTCTTTTTGCCATTGAATGGAATCAAGTCTCAATTCAAAAGGAATTGGTTTCTAATTCTCCTTGAAGTTCCTTTTGCCATTGATTGGAAGCAAGACTTAATCCTTAAGGAATTGGTTTATCTTTCTTCTTTATGTTCTTTTTGCCATTGAATGGAATCAAGTCTCAATTCAAAAGGAATTGGTTTCTAATTCTCCTTGAAGTTCCTTTTGCCATTGATTGGAAGCAAGACTTAATCCTTAAGGAATTGGTTTATCTTTCTTCTTTATGTTCTTTTTGCCATTGAATGGAATCAAGTCTCAATTCAAAAGGAATTGGTTTCTAATTCTCCTTGAAGTTCCTTTTGCCATTGATTGGAAGCAAGACTTAATCCTTAAGGAATTGGTTTATCTTTCTTCTTTATGTTCTTTTTGCCATTGAATGGAATCAAGTCTCAATTCAAAAGGAATTGGTTTCTAATTCTCCTTGAAGTTCCTTTTGCCATTGATTGGAAGCAAGACTTAATCCTTAAGGAATTGGTTTATCTTTCTTCTTTATGTTCTTTTTGCCATTGAATGGAATCAAGTCTCAATTCAAAAGGAATTGGTTTCTAATTCTCCTTGAAGTTCCTTTTGCCATTGATTGGAAGCAAGACTTAATCCTTAAGGAATTGGTTTATCTTTCTTCTTTATGTTCTTTTTGCCATTGAATGGAATCAAGTCTCAATTCAAAAGGAATTGGTTTCTAATTCTCCTTGAAGTTCCTTTTGCCATTGATTGGAAGCAAGACTTAATCCTTAAGGAATTGGTTTATCTTTCTTCTTTATGTTCTTTTTGCCATTGAATGGAATCAAGTCTCAATTCAAAAGGAATTGGTTTCTAATTCTCCTTGAAGTTCCTTTTGCCATTGATTGGAAGCAAGACTTAATCCTTAAGGAATTGGTTTATCTTTCTTCTTTATGTTCTTTTTGCCATTGAATGGAATCAAGTCTCAATTCAAAAGGAATTGGTTTCTAATTCTCCTTGAAGTTCCTTTTGCCATTGATTGGAAGCAAGACTTAATCCTTAAGGAATTGGTTTATCTTTCTTCTTTATGTTCTTTTTGCCATTGAATGGAATCAAGTCTCAATTCAAAAGGAATTGGTTTCTAATTCTCCTTGAAGTTCCTTTTGCCATTGATTGGAAGCAAGACTTAATCCTTAAGGAATTGGTTTATCTTTCTTCTTTATGTTCTTTTTGCCATTGAATGGAATCAAGTCTCAATTCAAAAGGAATTGGTTTCTAATTCTCCTTGAAGTTCCTTTTGCCATTGATTGGAAGCAAGACTTAATCCTTAAGGAATTGGTTTATCTTTCTTCTTTATGTTCTTTTTGCCATTGAATGGAATCAAGTCTCAATTCAAAAGGAATTGGTTTCTAATTCTCCTTGAAGTTCCTTTTGCCATTGATTGGAAGCAAGACTTAATCCTTAAGGAATTGGTTTATCTTTCTTCTTTATGTTCTTTTGCCATTGAATGGAATCAAGTCTCAATTCAAAAGGAATTGGTTTCTAATTCTCCTTGAAGTTCCTTTTGCCATTGATTGGAAGCAAGACTTAATCCTTAAGGAATTGGTTTATCTTTCTTCTTTATGTTCTTTTTGCCATTGAATGGAATCAAGTCTCAATTCAAAAGGAATTGGTTTCTAATTCTCCTTGAAGTTCCTTTTGCCATTGATTGGAAGCAAGACTTAATCCTTAAGGAATTGGTTTATCTTTCTTCTTTATGTTCTTTTTGCCATTGAATGGAATCAAGTCACAATTCCAAAAGGAATTGGTTTCTAATTCTCCTTGAAGTTCCTTTTGCCATTGATTGGAAGCAAGACTTAATCCTTAAGGAATTGGTTTATCTTTCTTCTTTATGTTCTTTTTGCCATTGAATGGAATCAAGTCTCAATTCAAAAGGAATTGGTTTCTAATTCTCCTTGAAGTTCCTTTTGCCATTGATTGGAAGCAAGACTTAATCCTTAAGGAATTGGTTTATCTTTCTTCTTTATGTTCTTTTTGCCATTGAATGGAATCAAGTCTCAATTCAAAAGGAATTGGTTTCTAATTCTCCTTGAAGTTCCTTTTGCCATTGATTGGAAGCAAGACTTAATCCTTAAGGAATTGGTTTATCTTTCTTCTTTATGTTCTTTTGCCATTGAATGGAATCAAGTCTCAATTCAAAAGGAATTGGTTTCTAATTCTCCTTGAAGTTCCTTTTGCCATTGATTGGAAGCAAGACTTAATCCTTAAGGAATTGGTTTATCTTTCTTCTTTATGTTCTTTTTGCCATTGAATGGAATCAAGTCTCAATTCAAAAGGAATTGGTTTCTAATTCTCCTTGAAGTTCCTTTTGCCATTGATTGGAAGCAAGACTTAATCCTTAAGGAATTGGTTTATCTTTCTTCTTTATGTTCTTTTTGCCATTGAATGGAATCAAGTCTCAATTCAAAAGGAATTGGTTTCTAATTCTCCTTGAAGTTCCTTTTGCCATTGATTGGAAGCAAGACTTAATCCTTAAGGAATTGGTTTATCTTTCTTCTTTATGTTCTTTTTGCCATTGAATGGAATCAAGTCTCAATTCAAAAGGAATTGGTTTCTAATTCTCCTTGAAGTTCCTTTTGCCATTGATTGGAAGCAAGACTTAATCCTTAAGGAATTGGTTTATCTTTCTTCTTTATGTTCTTTTTGCCATTGAATGGAATCAAGTCTCAATTCAAAAGGAATTGGTTTCTAATTCTCCTTGAAGTTCCTTTTGCCATTGATTGGAAGCAAGACTTAATCCTTAAGGAATTGGTTTATCTTTCTTCTTTATGTTCTTTTTGCCATTGAATGGAATCAAGTCTCAATTCAAAAGGAATTGGTTTCTAATTCTCCTTGAAGTTCCTTTTGCCATTGATTGGAAGCAAGACTTAATCCTTAAGGAATTGGTTTATCTTTCTTCTTTATGTTCTTTTTGCCATTGAATGGAATCAAGTCTCAATTCAAAAGGAATTGGTTTCTAATTCTCCTTGAAGTTCCTTTTGCCATTGATTGGAAGCAAGACTTAATCCTTAAGGAATTGGTTTATCTTTCTTCTTTATGTTCTTTTTGCCATTGAATGGAATCAAGTCTCAATTCAAAAGGAATTGGTTTCTAATTCTCCTTGAAGTTCCTTTTGCCATTGATTGGAAGCAAGACTTAATCCTTAAGGAATTGGTTTATCTTTCTTCTTTATGTTCTTTTTGCCATTGAATGGAATCAAGTCTCAATTCAAAAGGAATTGGTTTCTAATTCTCCTTGAAGTTCCTTTTGCCATTGATTGGAAGCAAGACTTAATCCTTAAGGAATTGGTTTATCTTTCTTCTTTATGTTCTTTTTGCCATTGAATGGAATCAAGTCTCAATTCAAAAGGAATTGGTTTCTAATTCTCCTTGAAGTTCCTTTTGCCATTGATTGGAAGCAAGACTTAATCCTTAAGGAATTGGTTTATCTTTCTTCTTTATGTTCTTTTTGCCATTGAATGGAATCAAGTCTCAATTCAAAAGGAATTGGTTTCTAATTCTCCTTGAAGTTCCTTTTGCCATTGATTGGAAGCAAGACTTAATCCTTAAGGAATTGGTTTATCTTTCTTCTTTATGTTCTTTTTGCCATTGAATGGAATCAAGTCTCAATTCAAAAGGAATTGGTTTCTAATTCTCCTTGAAGTTCCTTTTGCCATTGATTGGAAGCAAGACTTAATCCTTAAGGAATTGGTTTATCTTTCTTCTTTATGTTCTTTTTGCCATTGAATGGAATCAAGTCTCAATTCAAAAGGAATTGGTTTCTAATTCTCCTTGAAGTTCCTTTTGCCATTGATTGGAAGCAAGACTTAATCCTTAAGGAATTGGTTTATCTTTCTTCTTTATGTTCTTTTTGCCATTGAATGGAATCAAGTCTCAATTCAAAAGGAATTGGTTTCTAATTCTCCTTGAAGTTCCTTTTGCCATTGATTGGAAGCAAGACTTAATCCTTAAGGAATTGGTTTATCTTTCTTCTTTATGTTCTTTTTGCCATTGAATGGAATCAAGTCTCAATTCAAAAGGAATTGGTTTCTAATTCTCCTTGAAGTTCCTTTTGCCATTGATTGGAAGCAAGACTTAATCCTTAAGGAATTGGTTTATCTTTCTTCTTTATGTTCTTTTTGCCATTGAATGGAATCAAGTCTCAATTCAAAAGGAATTGGTTTCTAATTCTCCTTGAAGTTCCTTTTGCCATTGATTGGAAGCAAGACTTAATCCTTAAGGAATTGGTTTATCTTTCTTCTTTATGTTCTTTTGCCATTGAATGGAATCAAGTCTCAATTCAAAAGGAATTGGTTTCTAATTCTCCTTGAAGTTCCTTTTGCCATTGATTGGAAGCAAGACTTAATCCTTAAGGAATTGGTTTATCTTTCTTCTTTATGTTCTTTTTGCCATTGAATGGAATCAAGTCTCAATTCAAAAGGAATTGGTTTCTAATTCTCCTTGAAGTTCCTTTTGCCATTGATTGGAAGCAAGACTTAATCCTTAAGGAATTGGTTTATCTTTCTTCTTTATGTTCTTTTTGCCATTGAATGGAATCAAGTCTCAATTCAAAAGGAAGTGGTCTCTTATTCTCCTTGAAGTTCCTTTTGTCACTGATTGGAAGCAAGACTTAATCCTTAAGGAATCGGTTTATCTTTCTTCTTTATGTTCTTTTTGCCATTGAGTGGAATCAAGTCTCAATTCAAAAGGAATTGGTTTCTAATTCTCCTTGAAGTTCCTTTTGCCATTGATTGGAAGCAAGACTTAATCCATAAGGAATTGGTTTATCTTTCTTCTTTATGTTCTTTTGCCATTGAAAGGAATCAAGTCTCAATTCAAAAGGAATTGGTTTCTAATGCTCCTTGAAGTTCCTTTTGCCATTGATTGGATGCAAGACTTAATCCTTAAGGAATTGGTTTCTCTTTCTTCTTTATGTTCTTTTTGCCATTGAGTGGAATCAGGTCTCAATTCAAAAGGAATTGGTTTCTAATTCTCCTTGAAGTTCCTTTTGCCATTGATTGGAAGCAAGACTTAATCCTTAAGGAATTGGTTTATCTTTCTTCTTTATGTTCTTTTTGCCATTGAGTGTAATCAAGTCTCAATTCAAAAGGAATTGGTTTCTAATTCACCTTGAAGTTCCTTTTGACATTGATTGGAAGCAAGACTTAATCCTTAAGGAATTGGTTTATCTTTCTTCTTTAACAT
>JAVHNN010000406.1:0-57500 GCA_031439585.1 Pterocarpus macrocarpus
GAAGCACCAACGCCCAAACTCAATCCTAATCCTCTTGAATGGGTATCAAGACACACATCCCCTTGCTTCTTCAATGGCTCAGGAGTAACCAACTAAAGTACCACTCACCAGGTCCAGAAGAAATTCATAAATGATGAATCAATGGACCAAATGATATGAAATTTGGAAGGCAATATGGAAATGCTATGGAGAACATGCTCTGCAAAAATTCAGCCCAAAATTCGACTCCTCTAGACCCATTATCCTAATTTTCGACTTTCGATTTCGATCCATAAATCATAAGTGAGGAATGGCTGCATGAAATGATCTGAAATTTGGTGGGCATGTTAGAAATAATCTCTAGAACATGCCTGCAAAAATCAGCT
Organism: Pterocarpus macrocarpus; assembly: GCA_031439585.1. Classification (NCBI taxonomy): domain Eukaryota; kingdom Viridiplantae; phylum Streptophyta; class Magnoliopsida; order Fabales; family Fabaceae; genus Pterocarpus; species Pterocarpus macrocarpus. The sequence continues at coordinate 366 of JAVHNN010000406.1, forward strand.
CAAAATTCGACCTGTAGACCCATTTTCTAATTTTTCGGTATTTTCAGATTTTTCTTCAAAAATTCATAATAAATTATTCCCTTGGAGAAAAATTATGAAATTTTGGGGACAAGGAGATCTCATTTTTTCTAAGCATGTCTGCAAAAAAATTGCATCAAAAATACGATCTCTAGGTCCAAATTTGACTTATGTCCGCCGTAAAAAGGTATCTACTTGTACAAAATGGGTTTTTGCAAAATAGCTCTCATTATGTGGGGAGGTGTGACTCGACTGAAACCAGACCCGAGCAGTAAGGCTCTGGCGCCATGGGCTACCGGGCGCATATGGGAGCCCGTGAGTGCGTTCCTTATATGCGCCCGCCCATGGCATGGTGGTGATACTCATCCACTATCGAATCTCGCCGAAGCTCTACGGCTTTCAAGGCCCCTGATCGTGGTGGGAATTATGGGCGTGGCTAGTTTGCGCATGGGTGATGCCTTGTCTATGCATCTCTGGGCATGTTGGTGGGCTATTGGTACGTGCTTATGCCTCCTGCTGCATTCGCATCTGGCCGGGTGTGCCGATTGGGTCCCGAAAGCTCAAGGTCATATGTTACCCACCTCGAGCACGAGCTCTGGCTCGGATTTCCTTGGGGCGCAGGGGCTGCTTGGGACAATTGTGGGAATCGTGACGGGCGAGATCTAGAGCATTGATGACGATTGGCTATGCATCACTGGGCACGCTGTTGGGCATCTCGCCGTGCCTCGTTGCATATCCTCCTTGCTGAGGTGCTGGTTGAGTCGCAAAGTGATACCCCAATTGAACCAAGCGAGCCACCATCCTCGGCGAATGCGAGCGAGTAGCTCGGGCTTTCCCCCGTGCCCCGAGGCCATGGGTATATCGCACATCACGAGCAAGTGGTGGGCTAGGTGATGCTCAACGAGGTGCCCGCAGCTTTGGTAATACACTCCTCCTAACGCGGCGCCGGGCGCCGTGCAATCGATTGGTCGATGACGGCAAGTGCCGGGTGGGGCTTGCAATGACGCGATTCGGTTTTGATTTTAACGATGCGCGGTGACCCTTTAACGCCTCGATGTAATGGCGAGCGTGTCTTCGCGAGGGATGGACATTTGGGGCGCCGCCATGGCTAACCGAATGACATTCCCACGAGCCGGCGCGTGGCGCGGACGTGAGTCGAGGCGTTTCGAATCGTGCTCCCTTCGAGACCATGCCATGCCTAGCGGTGCGATCGGGCGCGCCGGATGTTTCCATATGCTTGCATGCTCGGGCAAAGGCGGTGTGGCTCGTCCGGCCGTGGTTGAGTCTAGCGAGCGCGCGGGCGTGAGCGGTGATCGTTGTTAGTGCCGGCCGCTCCTTGCTCGCTGCATCGAATCCGCCGCAGCTCTTCAAAGTGCCACCGTGAGTCAAGCAGTGCCCTGTTCATGACGTGTTCTTGTGTTGCCTACCCTGGCGGCATTCGCCCTCCTCACGCTCTTTTCCATCCCTTGCCGCCCGCATGGGTCAGCTTGGGAATCGCTTCTGCGATGGCATGCGATCCGTGATTAGTCATGCTTCCATGGCTCCTCGCGTTCGCATGAATCACCGTTTTCGGATGCGGTACACGCGTGAACGTGGGGTGTTATTCCCCATCGTGTCCCTTCGACATTTCTTTGCCGCCTGAACGACGCTGCCGTCAAGGCAGGTCGCGAGCTCCCTTGGGCCTGGCAAAGCACTGCCTCGGCGCAAGGTCATGGATGGATGCTACCTGGTTGATCCCGCCAAGAGTCATATGCTTGTCTCAAAGATTAAGCCATGCATGTGTAAGTATGAACTAATTCAGATCGTGAAACCGCGAATGGCTCATTAAATCAGCTTATAGTTTGTTTGATGGTATCTACTACCTTGATAACCGTAGTAGCTTTAGAGCTAATACGCGTCAACAAACCCCGACTTCCTCGGGAAGGGATGCATTTATTAGATAAAAGGTCAACGCAGTTCATCGCTGCTTTGATGATTCATGATAACTGCCGGATCGCACGCCCTTGTGCCGGGCGACGCATCATTCAAATTTCTCGCCCTATCAACTTTCGATGGTAGGATAGTGTCCTACCATGGTGGTGTCGGGTGACTGAGAATTAGGGTTCGATTCCTAGAGGAGCCTCGAGAAACGGCTACCACATCCACGAAGGCAAGAGCGCGCCAAGAAATTACCCAATCCGACATCTGGGAGGTAGTGACAATAAATAACAATACCGGCTCTTCGAGTCCGTAATTGGAATGAGTACAATCTAAATCCCTTAACGAGGATCCATCGAGGGCAAGTCCGGTGCCAAGAAGTCGCGTAATTCCAGCCCAATAGCGATATTTAAGTTGTTGCGCTTAAAAGCTCAGAGTTGGACCTTGGGTTGGTCGACGGCCATCGCCACCTGTGCACCGGCTGCTCGCCCTTCTCACGGGCTACGAGCGCCTCTGGCCTTAATCGCCGGGTCGTGGCTCTCCTACACCAAGTACTTTGAAGAAATTAGAGTGCTCAAAGCAAGCCTACGCCTCGGGATACATTAGCATGGGGATAACATCATAGATTCGATCCTATTGTGTTGGCCTTCGGATCGGAGTAATGATTAACAGTGACAATGGGGCATTCAGATTTCATAGTCGAGGTGAAATTCTTGATTTATGAAAGACGAACAATCGCGAAAAAGCATTTGCCAAGGATGTTTTCATTAATCAAGAACGAAAGTCGGGGCTCAAGACCGATCAGATACCGCCCTAGTCTCAACCATAAATCGATGCCGACAGGGATCAGCTGGATGTTGCTTTTAGGACTCACTGCACCTTATGAGAAATCAAAGTCTTTGGGTTCCTGGGAGTATGGTCGCAAGGTCAAACTTAAAGGAATTGACGGCGGCACCACTGGGGGAGTCGGAGCCTCCCTCGCGCTTAATTTGACTCAACACTGGAAACTTACCAGTCCGCATAAGTAAGGATTGACAGATCGAGAGCTCTTTCTTGATTCTATGGGTGGTGGTGCATGGCCGCTCTTAGTTGGTGGAGCGATTTGTCCGTTAATTCCGCTAACTTAACGAGACCTCACCGCTAACTAGCTATGCGGAGGTAACCCTCCACGCCAGCCTTCTGTAGAGGACTATGGCCGCCCAGGCCACTAAGTTTGAGGCAATAACAGTCCTGTGGATGCCCTTAGATGTTCGTCGCGACGCCGCTACACCGATGTATTCAACGAGTCTATAGCCTGGCCGATGTGCCCGTAATCTTTGAAATTTCATCGTGACGGGATAGATCATTGCAATTGTTGGTCTTCAACGAGGAATTCCTAGTAAGCGCGAGTCATCACCGCTGCTGACTACGCCCCCGCCTCTTTGTACACACCGCCCGCCGCTTCCTACCGATTGAATGGTCCTGGCGAAGTTGTTCGATCGGGCGACGCATGGTCCGGGCACGGCGACGCTGTGAGAAGTCCATCGAACCTTATCATTTAGAGGAAGGAGAAGTCGTAATAAGGTTTCTCGTGAGGTGAACTCAAGCAAGGATCATTGTCGATGCTCGCAATCCAAAGGCGACCGCGAACGCAGCTTTCCACACGGCAAAGCGATGCCGCCGGCCGACCGCCTCGGCGTCGAATCGCATCACGCTTCGAGCGCGGCGCCTCGTCCCAAGACACAACAACAAACCCGCGCGAATGCGCCAAGGAAGTCGTGAATCGCTTACGCCACTTTTCGGCCCTGAAACTGCTCAGACGGGCGGCCAAGAACACACTCGAAGTTCAGAACGACTTCTGAACGGATATCTCGCCTCGTGATCGATGAAGAACGAGCGAATGCGATACTTGGTGTGAATTGCGTAATCCCGTGAACCATCGAGTCTTTTGAACGCAAGTTGCTTCAAAGCCATTAGGCCAAGGGCACGCCGCCTGGGTGTCACAAATCGTTGCTCCCAATCCCCTCAAGGTCAGAGGCTAAAGGCCGGGCGGCGGGCGACGTCGGCTTCCCGTGAGCGAAGCGCCGCGGCTGGCCGAAAATCGCGTTCGTGGTGGAGGCGCCGCCATGACAGACGGTGGTCGAGCGCACTGAGGCCGGGCCAGGCGCTGTCCTCCGCTTAGTCACGACTCGTGACCCAACAATCCGCACCGACGCCCATGATGCGACTCAGGTCAAAGCGGGCTACCCGCCGAGTTTAAGCATATCAATAAGCTGAGGAAAAGAAACTAACAAGGATTCCCTAGTAACGGCGAGCGTAACCGGGAAGAGCCTACTATGAGAATCGGGGCCTCTGGCGCCCGAATTGTAGTCCGGAGAAGCGCCCTCGCCGCGGATCGGCCCAAGTCCCCTGGAAGGGGGCGCCAGAGAGGTGAGAGCCCCGCAGTTCGTGACTCGCCGCACCACGCAGGCGCCGTTTGGCGAAGCCGGGTTGTTTAGAATGCACTTAATCGCGCGGTAAATTCCGGCCCAAGGCTAAACACCGGCGAGAGACCGAGCAGCGCAACAAGTACCGCGAGGGAAAGATGAAAAGGACTTTGAAAAGAGAGTCAAAGAGTGCTTGAAATTGTCGGAGGGAAGCGGACGGGGCCGCCGATGTGCCCTTGGCTGGATGTGGAACGGCCGGAAGTCGGCCCGCTAATCGACTCGAGGCACCGACCGACGCGGATTCAGGCGGTGGCCTGCCCGGCCGCCGACAGTTCGCTGGATACGCTATCGCCGCGATCGTGGAACGCAGCTGCGCTGCCTACCGGCTGCTCGGCACTCGCACCGGCGCCGCCGCGGGTTTCTATCCCGGCCCGCCTTGAAACACTACTGCTGAGTTCCGACATGCGCGAAATAATCGGGCGAGCAAAACCCGTAGCGCGCAAGGAAGCTAATTGGCGGGATCTCCCCGCTGGTTGCAGACCGACCGACCCCGATCTTCCGTGAAGCGGTTCGAGTGAGAGCACACTGTCCAGACCCAAAGATGGTGAACTATGCTCTGAAGCGGCGGCCGCAGGAAACTTCGTGGAGGCCCGCAGCGATACCGACGCAAATCGCTCATTGACTTGGGTATAGGCTAAAGACTAATCGAACTGCCTAGTAGCCGGTTCCTCCCGGTTTCCTCAGATAGCCGAGTCGCGCGAAGTTCTATCGCAAAGCCAATGATTAGAGGCATCGGGGCGCAACGCCTCGACCTATTCTCAAACTTTAACAGTAGGACGGCCAAGCCCGCTGAGCCAAGCACGGAATCGAGAGCTCCAAGTGGGCCATTTTTGGTAAGCGTAATCGGGCGATGCGATGAACCTAAGTCGGGTTACTGCGTCTCAACTACGCGCTAACCTAGACCCCACAAAGGGTGTTGGTCGACAAGACAAAGCAGGATTCTGGTCGCGGAAGTCGAACCGCATAAGGGAGCGGTGTGTAACAACTCACCCGCCAATCAACTAGCCCCAGCTGAATGGATGGCGCCAAGCCGACCTATACCCCATTGCCGGGGCAAGCGCCAGCCCCGATGAGTAGAGGGAGCGCATGGCTACGCCAGAAACCCTGGCGCGAGTTCTGGCGAGCTACCGCTTGCGTGCATCTTGGTGGTAGTAGCAAATATTCAAATGAGAACTTTGAAGGCCGAAGAGGGAAAGGTTCCATGAACGGCACTTGCACATGGGTTAGTCGATCCTGCGGTGACGGGAAGCCTCGTCTGAGAAGCGCCAGCGAAGGTGACGCTCAGGCGGAATCGGTTAAAATTCTCGAACCGGACGTGGCGGCCGACGGCAACGTTAGGAGTCTCGAGACGCCGGCGGGCCTCGGAAGAGTTATCTTTTCGCTTAACGGCCTGGCCTAACTCGAAACGGCCACCGGAGGTAGTGGTCCAATGTCAAGAGCACCGCACGTCACATGGCAAAAACCGGCAGCGCCCGGGCGCCTCTTGAAAATCCGGAGGACCGAAGTGCTCTCCCACGCCTTGGTCGTGACTATAACCGCAGATCAGTTCTAAGGTGAATACTCCGGTCGATGGAACAATGGTAGGCAAGTGAAGTTTGGCAAAATGGATCCAGAACTCCTGAAAAGGATTGGCTCGGTGGTCGGGCACGGTCCCGGCCCCGAATCTCACGCCGGCCGGATCGCCGAAGCGCCTCATGGGCGGCCGGTCAAGGCGTTTGCCGGGGATCGGATCGAACTGGCCCTCCGTGGCCTTCTTCCCAAGGCGCGAATACCGACTTTAATCGGTACTGACAAGGGGAATCCGACCGCTTAATTAAACAAAGCATTGCGATGGTCCTCGCGTGATGTCGACGCAATGTGATTTCGCCTGCTCAATGTCAAAGTGAAGAAATTCAACCAAGCGCGGTAAACGGCGGAGTAACTATGACTCTCTTATAGGTAGCCAAATGCCTCGTCATCTAATTAGTGACGCCGCATGAATGGATTAACGAGATTCCTGACTCGCCCTGGTTTACTATCCAAATAAACCACAAACAAGGGAACGGCTTGGCTGAATCAAAGGGAAAGAAGACTTCATGAGCTTGACTCTAGTCCGACTTTGTGAAATGACTTGAGAGGTGTAGGATAAGCGGAGCCGAGACGGCGAAAGTGAAATACCACTACTTTTAACGTTATTTTACTTATTCCGTGAAGTTGAGGCGGGCATCGCCTCCTTTGGACCCAAGGTCGGCCCACTGGCCGATCCGGCGAAGACATTGTCGTGGAGTTTGGTCAGCGTACATCCGTTAAAAGATAACGCAGGTGTCCTAAGATGAGCTCAACGAACAGTAAATCTCGTGGAACAAAAGGGTAAAAGCTCGCTTGATTCGATTTCAAGATTTAATACGAACCGTGAAAGTCGCGGGCCTATCGATCCTTTAGCCCTTCTAATTTGAAGCTAGAGGTGTCGAAAAGTTACCATTGGTGGATAATCGCTTGTGGCAAGCCTGCCGCTCATAGCGACGCTGCTTTTTGATCCTTCGATGCTCCGCTTCTTCCTATCATTGTGAAGCGTAATTCACCAAGTGTTGATTGTTCACCCACCAATAGAACGTGAGTCGGGTTTAGACCGCGTGAGACAAAAGTTAGTTTTACCTCATCGATGACAAAGTGTCGCAATAGTAATTCAACCTAGTACGAGGAACCGCTGATTCGGGCACAATTGGTCATCGCGCTTTGGTTGAAAAGCCACGCGCTGGTTACCGCGGCGCTGATTATGATCAACGCCTAAGTCGAATCCGCCAGACGCTGATGCGCCGCTCGCCGTCCGCTTGTCGACCAGCCAGCAGGGCCCCGGCCCCGCAGGCATCGCGTCGCCGCGATGCCACGGGCGGATGAGCCCGGCGACGCCGTGGAAACGCAATTCCCATCTGGCGCGGCGTAATCCTTTGCGCACGACTTAAATACGCTGGACGGGTATTGTGGTGGCAGAGCGGCCTTCACGCCACGCATCCAACCGAGATTCACTTTGTCGCCTGATTCGCCCTCCCCTTCCCTTCCTCCTCGCCTCCCCCCAAAAAACTCGTCCCAATCAGACATAATTGTTCCCATGCTCTGGGGTCATGCGCTACCGGCGCGTGGCTCACCTGAAGTCCTAGCTTAGCGCCACCTCGGAAGCTGCCTGTGCCCCGAAGTCACGCACCTAGCGCCGAGTCAAGGCTCCTGTGACACGAGTCGCGCGCACGGTCACGCTTAGCTAGGACTCGGGCCACGGCGGTCTGTGGACTCGAAGTCATGGTGCCCAGGCCTCGAGTCACGCTAGCCAGACCCGAAGTCACGGCGGCTCAAGCCTCGAAGTCATGCTCGAGTCACGCTTAGCCAAGGCTCGAAGCCACGGTGGGCCAGGACTCGAGTCACGCCGGTCACGCTAGCCAAAGACTGAAAGTCACAAGCGCTCTATGCCTCGAAGTCACGCCGGTCATGTTAGCCAAGGCCGAAGTCAAGGTGCCCAGACTCGAAGTCACGCCTCGGACACGCTTAGCCGCAAGACTTCGAAGTCACAAAGCGCCCATGCCTCGAAGTCACGCCGTCCCGCTTAGCCGGCCGAGTCAAGGTGCCCAGACTGAGTCACGCAGGTTCTCGGCCGAAAGTCACGCTAGCCAGACTCGAGTCACGCGGCCTCATGCCCGAAGTCATGCTCGTCACGCTTAGGCCGGGCCGAGTCAGGTGCCCAGACTTCGAGACACGCTTAGCCGGGCCGCTGAAAGTCACGGTGCGGCTCCACGCCGAGTCACGCCTAGCCAGGACTCGAAGTCACGGCGTTCAGGCCTCGAGTCACGCCGAGACACGCTTAGCCAGGACTCGAGTCACGGTGCCTCAGGCTCGAAGTCACGCCGAAGTCACGCTTAGCTGCTCGAAGTCACGGTGGGCCAGGACTCGAGTCACGCTTAGCTGCTCGAAGTCACGCCGTCACGCGAAGGCCGGTCAAGGTGCCCAGACTCAATCACGCCGGGACACGCTTAGCAAGACTCGAAGTCACGGCGTTTCCAGGCCTCGAAGTCACGCCGAGTCACGCCAGCCGCCCGAAGTCACGGTAAGCCAGACTCGAGTCACGCCGCCAGGACTCGAGTCACGCTTGGCCAGGACTCGAGTCACGCCGCCAGGACTCGAGTCACGCCGGTCACGCGAAGCCGGGCCGAGTCAAGGTGCCCAGACTCGAGTCACGCCAGACGCGCTTAGCCAGACTGAGTCACGGCGGTTCGTGCCTCGAAGTCACGCCGAAGTCACGCTTAGCCGAGTCACGGTGCCCAGCCTCGAAGTCACGCCAGCCAGACTCGAGTCACGGCGGCCAGGACTCATGCCACGCCAGCTTAGCGCCGAGTCACGCTTAGCCAGGACTCGAAGCCACGCCGGGTCATGCTGCTACCGCTGAGTCAAGGTGCTCAGGACTCGAAGTCACGCTGCCCAGGCTTCGGTCACGCCGAAGTCACGCTAGCCAGCCGCTGAAGTCACGGCGGGCCAGACTGAGTCACGCCGGGTCACGCGAAGACTCGAAGTCACGGTGCCATGCCTCGAAGTCACGCTGGGTCACGCTTAGCCGCCGCTCGAGTCAAGGTGCCCCAGACTCAATCACGCCGGACATCGCGTAGCCAGCTGCCGAGCCACGGCAAGGCTCAGCCTCGAAGTCACGCCGGGTCACGCTTAGCCGCTGTCAGCGAAGTCACGCTGAGTCCGTGACTCGAGTCACGCTAGCCGTGACTCGAAGTCACGCCGAAGTCACGCTTAGCCGCTTGCCCGAAGTCACGCGGCTGCCAGACTCGAGTCACGCTTAGCCAGGAATCGAAGTCACGCCGGTCACGCTAGCCGGGCCGAGTCAAGGTGCCCAGGACTCGAAGTCACGCCGCGACACGCTAGCCAAGACTCGAGTCACGCCAGCCAGGACTCGAGTCACGCTTAGCCAGACTCGTACCACGCTAGCCGTGACTCGAAGTCACGCCGGATCACACTAGCTAACGCCGAAATAAGGTGCCCAGGACTCGAGTCACGCCGAGACACGCTAGCAAGACTCGAGTCACGGTGCCCAGGCCTCGAAGTCACGCTGAAGTCACGGTGGCCAGGACCCGAAGTCACGCCGTCACGCTAGCCAGCCGAAAGTCACGCCGCCAGACTCGAAGTCACGCCGGTCACGCTTAGCCAGGCCGAGTCAAGGTGCCCAGACTCGAGTCACGGCGCCCAGGCCTCGAGTCACGCCGGTCACGCTAGCCGCCGAGTCAAGGTGCCCAGACTCGAGTCACGCCAGCCAGGACTCGAAGTCACGGTGCCTGTGCCTCGAAGTCACGCTAGCCAGGACTCGAAGTCACGCCGCTGACACGCCAGCCGCCGAGTCACGGTGCTCAGGACTCGAGTCACGGTAGCCAGCGCTGAGTCAAGGTGCCCAGACTCGAAGTCACGCTAGCCAGGACTCGAGTCATGCTCGAAGTCACGCTAGCCGCCGAGTCACGGCATACCCGTGCCTCGAAGTCACGCCGTCACGCTAGCCGGGCCGAAGTCAAGCCGCCGGACTCGAGTCACGCCAGCCAGACTCGAAGTCACGTGCCCAGGCCTCGAAGTCACGCTAGCCAACGATCGAAGTCACGATGGCCAGGACCCGAGTCACGCCGGTCATAAGCTAGCTGCAACGAGTCACTTGCGGCTCCTGACTCAAGTCACGCACTGATCGAGCCTAGTCCGCTAAGACTAGGGGTTTATATCGAGTCACATTGCCCGTGAACGACTCGAAGTCACGCTGCTTGGGACCGTGAGTCTCCAAGGCCCGTGACTGAGTCACGCTGCCCGTAACTCGAAGTCATCCTGGCCCGGGCTCGGGGCTTATATTGGGGATGATTCGATCTCGAGGAATATTCTGGTCACGAAGCACCAACGCCCAAACTCAATCCTAATCCTCTTGAATGGGTATCAAGACACACATCCCCTTGCATCTTCAATGCGGCTCGGAAGGTTTGTGGGAGTAACCAACTAAAGTACCACTCACCAGGTCGGTAAGAAATTCATAAATGATGAATCAATGGACCAAATGATATGAAATTTGGAAGGCAATATGGAAATGCTATGGAGAACATGCCTGCAAAAATTCAGCCCAAAATTCGACCTCTAGACCCATTATCCGAATTTTCGGGACTTTCTCGATTTCGATCCATAAATCATAAGTGAGGAATGGCTGCATGAAATGATCTGAAATTTGGTGGGCATGTTAGAAATAATCTCTAGAACATGCCTGCAAAAAATCAGCTCAAAATTCGACCTGTAGACCCATTTTCTAATTTTTCGGTATTTTCAGAATTTTCGCCTCTTCAAAAATTCATAATAAATTATTCCCTTGGAGAAAAATTATGAAATTTTGGGGACAAGGAGATCTCATTTTTCTAAGCATGTCTGCAAAAAATTGCATCAAAATACGATCTCTAGGTCCAAATTTGGACTTATGTCCGCCGTAAAAAGGTATCTACTTGTACAAAATGGGTTTTTGCAAAATAGCCTATTATGTGGGAGGTGTGACTGACCAAACCAGGACCCGAGCAGTAAGGCTCTGGCGCCATGGCTACCTCTGGCGCATATGGGAGCCCGTAGTGCCTCCTATATGCGCCTCGCCCATGGCATGGTGGGTGATACTCATCCACTAACCGAATCCGCCGAGCTCTCTGGCCCCGGCTTCTAAAGCGCCCCTGATCGTGGTGGGAATTGCGGCGTGGCTAGTTTGGCGCATGGGTGATGCTCGCCTATGCATCTCGGGCATGTTGGTGGGCTATTGGCACGCTTTTATGCTCCTGCCTAGATCTCATCATCCGCCGGGGTGCCGATCGGGGTCCCGAGTCTCCTGGGTCATATGTTACCCACCCCGAGCACGAGCTTGCCTCGGGATTTCCTTCGCGAAAGGGCCGCTTGGGACAATTGTGGGAATCGTGATCTGGGCGAGATCTAGAGCATTGATGACGATTGGCTATGCATCACGGCACGCTTGTTGGCATCTTGCCGTGCTCTCGTTGCATATCCTCCTTGTCGAGGTGCCGGTCGAAGTCGCAGTGATACCCCAATTGGAACCGGGCTGTTTCGACCGATCCTCAAGGAATGCGAGCGAGTAGTCAAGCTTCGTCCCGGCGCCCCGAGGCCATGGGTATATCGTGGCACATCACGAAGGGGGCGGGCTAGGTGATGCCCGCCGAGGGTGCCCGCAGCTTGGTAATACACCTCCTGAACGCGCGCCGGGCGCCGTGGCAACCGATTGGTCGATGACGGCAAGTGCCGGGTGGGGCCTCGCAATGACGACGCGATTCGGTTTTGATTTTAATCGATGCGCGGGTGACCCTTTAACGCCTTCGATGCAATGGCGAGCGTGCTTCGCGAGGGGATGGACATTTGGGGCGCCGCCATGGCTAATCAATGACATTCCCACGAGCGATGCGCGGCGCCGACCGGAGTTGGAGGCGTTTCGACCTTCGTTCTTCGAGACCATGCCATGCCTAGCGCAGGCGATCGGGCGCCGGATGCTTCATATGCTTGCATGCTCCTGGGCAAAGGCGGGGTGTGGCTCGTCCGGCCGTGGTTGAGTCTAGCGAGCGCGGCGCGAATGCGGCGGATCTGTTAGTGGCCGTCGCGGCCTTGCTCGTGCATCGAACGGCTTGGCGCGGCAAATTCTTTTCAAAGTGCCACCGTGAGTCAAGCAGTACCTGCTGTTCATGACGCGGGTTCTTGTGTTGCCTACCCCTGGCGGCATTCGCCCTCCTCACGCCTCTTTCCATCCCTTGCCGCCTCCCGCAAGTGGTCGCTTGGGAATCGCTTCATGATGCATGCGATCCGCATTAGTCATGCTTTCCATGGCTCCCGCGCTCGCATGAATCACCGTTTTCTTGGATGCGTACACGCGTGAACGTGGGGTGTTATTCCCATCGTGTCCCTTCGACATTTCGTCGCCTGCATCGACGCTGTCGTCACAGTGCCGCGAAGCTCCCCTTGGGCCTAAGCAAAGACTGCCTGCGGCGTGCAAGGTCATGGATGGATGCTACCTGGTTGATCCCGCCAGTAGTCATATGCTTGTCTCAAAGATTAAGCCATGCATGTGTAAGTATGAACTAATTCAGATCGTGAAACCGCGAATGGCTCATTAAATCAGCTTATAGTTTGTTTGATGGTATCTACTACTCGGATAACCGTAGTAATTCTAGAGCCAATACGCTGCAACAAACCCCGACTGGAAGCGGATGCATTTATTAGATAAAGGTCAACGCAGTTCGCCCGCTGCTTTGATGATTCATGATAACTGGTCGGATCGCACTCGCCTGTGCCGCGACGCATCATTCAAATTTCTCGCTCTATCAACTTTCGATGGTAGGATAGTGGCCTACCATGGTGGTGACTGCGGTGACTGAGAATTAGGGTTCGATTCTATAGGGAGCCCGAGAAACGGCTACCACATCCAAGGAAGGCAAGCGCCAAGCAAATTACCCAATCCTCGACACCTGGGAGGTAGTGACAATAAATAATAATAATGCTCTTTCGAAGTCCGGGTAATTGGAATGAGTACAATCTAAATCCTTTAACGAGGATCCATTGGAGGGCAAGTCCGTGCCAAGAGCACGCGGTAATTCCAGCTCCAATAGCAGATATTTAAGTTGTTGCGCTAAAAGCTCGTAGTTGGACCTTGTTGGTCGACGGCCCGCCATCGGGTGTGCACCGCGGCCGCCCTTCACGCCGGCGATGCGCCCTCGGCCTTAATCGCCGGGTCGTACCTCCTGCTACCAAGTACTTTGAAGAAATTAGAGTGCTCAAAGCAAGCTCTACGCCTGATACATTAGCATGGGATAACATCATAGATTCTCGATCCTATTGTGTTGGCCTTCTGGATCGGAGTAATGATTAACAGTGACAATGGGGCATTCAGATTTCATAGTCGAGGTGAAATTCTTGGATTTATGAAAGACGTAACAATCGCGAAGCATTTGCCAAGCGATGTTTTCATTAATCAAGAACGAAAGTTGGGGGCTCAAGACGATCGACACCGCCCTAGTCTCAACCATAAACGATGCCGACCAGGATCACGGATGTTGCTTTTAGGACTCGGGCCGCACCTTATGAGAAATCAAAGTCTTTGGGTTCCGGGGAGTATGGTCGCAAGGCTGAAACTTAAAGCGAATTGACTGGGCGGCACCACCAGAGCTGAGCCTGGCGCTTAATTTGACTCAACATCGGAAACTTTACCAGGTCCGCATAGTAAGGATTGACAGATCAGAGCTCTTTCTTGATTCTATGGGTGGTGGTGCATGGTCGCTCTTAGTTGGTGGAGCGATTTGTCCTGGTTAATTCCGTTAATCTAACGAGACCTCACCGCTAACTAGCTATGCGGAGGTAACCCTCCACGCCACCTTCTTAGAGGGACTATGGCGCGCCTGTGCCACTAAGTTTGAGGCAATAACAGTCCGTGATGCCCTTAGATGTTCGGGTCAAGCGACGCCGCTACAATCGATGTATTCAACGAGTCTATAGCCTTGGCCGACAGTTGCCCGGTAATCTTGAAATTTCATCGTGATGGGGATAGATCATTGCAATTGTTGGTCTTCAACGAGGAATTCCTAGTAAGCGCGAGTCATCACCGCTGACTACGCCCCCGCCTCTTTGTACACACCGCCTGGGCCGCTTCCTACCGATTGAATGGTCCTGAAGTGTTCGATCGCGCGACGCATGGGCGGTCCGCACGGCGACAAGCAGAGAAGTCCATCAACCTTATCATTTAGAGGAAGGAGAAGTCGTGAACAAGGTTTCCGTAGTGAACTCATGCGGAAGCGATCATTGTCGATGCTCTCACAATCCAATTCGCGAACGCAGTTTTTCCACACGGCAAAGGCGATGTCGCTTGGCAGCTGACCGCCTCGGCGTCGAATCCGGCATCACGCTTCGAAGCGCCGGCGGGCCTCGTCCCAGACACAACAACAGAAACTTCCCGGCGCCGGAATGCGCCATGAAGTCGAATCGCTTGGCGCCACTTTCTCGCCTCGGAACTGCTCAGACGGGCGGGCGCCAAGAACACACTCTCGAGTCTAGAACGACTCGCAACGGATATCTCTGGCCGTGATCGGCGAAGAACGAGCTTAAATGCGATACTTGGTGTGAATTGCGTAATCCCGTGAACCATCGAAGTCTTTGAACGCAAGTTGGCGCCTAAAGCCATTAGGCCAAGCGGCACGCCGCCTGGGTGTCACAAATCGTTGTTCCAATCCCCGCCAGAGGTAGCGCCGGCGGCGGGCGACGCTGGCTTCCCGTGAGCGAAGCGCCGCGGCTACCATAAAATCGTTCGTGGTGGAGGCGCGCCATGACAGACGGTGGTCGAGCGCAATCCGAGGCTGCAGGCGCGTCCCTCCGCTAGTCACGACTGCGTGACCCAACAACGGCACCGACGCCCATGATGCGACTCAGGTCAAAGCGGGCTACCCGCCGAAGTTTAAGCATATCAATAAGCTGAGGAAAAGAAACTAACAAGGATTCCCTAGTAACGGCGAGCGAACCTGAAGAGCCCACCATGAGAATCGGTCGCCTCTGGCGTCCGAATTGTAGTCCGGAGAAGCGCCTCGCCAGCGGATCGCCCAAGTCCCCTGGAAGCGGGGCGCCAGAGAGGGTGAGAGCCCACAGTTCGGACCGCCGCACCACGAGGCGCCGTTTACGAAGCTCGGGTTGTTTGGGAATGCAGCCCTAATCGCGCGGTAAATTCGGCCCAAGGCAACACCGCGAGAGACCGATAATAACAAGTACCGCGAGGGAAAGATGAAAAGGACTTTGAAAAGAGAGTCAAAGAGTGCTTGAAATTGCTCCGAGGGAGAAGCGACGGGGCCGCTGACGTGTCACGGCCGGATGTGGAACGGCGAAGCCGGCCCGCTAATCGACTCGAGGGCACCGACCGACGCTGGATTGCGGGCGGCTCAAGCCCGCCGCCGAGCAAGCCCGCTGGATACGCCATCGCCGCGATCGTGAACGCAGCGCCTAGCCGCCACGGCTGCGTTTTCTAAGACTCATACCCAAGGCCGGCCCATGTTTCCCCATCCCGCCCGCCTTGGAAACACTCCACCAAGGAGTCCGACATGTGTGCGAAGCCAATCCGCGAGCAAAACCCGTGGCGCAAGGAAGCACTGGCTGATCCCTCGCTGGTTGCACCGACCGACCCGATCTTCGTGAAGCGGTTCGAGCGAGAGCACACCGTCGGGACCCGGAAGATGGTGAACTATGCCTGAAGCGGGCGGCCGAGGAAACTTCGTGGAGGCCCGCAGCCGATATCGACGCAAATCGCTCGTCTGACTTGGGTATAGGGGCGAAAGACTAATCGAACCGCCTAGTAGCCGGGTTCCTCCCGGTTTCCTCAGATACCGGAGTCAGCGCGAAGTTCTATCGGTAAAGCCAATGATTAGAGGCATCGGGCGCAACGCCGACCTATTCTCAAACTTTAAATAGGTAGACGGCCACTGGCCGCCCGCTGAGTCACGCAAGACTAATCGAGCTCCAAGTGGGCCATTTTTGGTAAGGTAATCGCGATGCGGGATGAACCGAAGTCGGGTTACGGCGGCCCAACTACGCGCTAACCTAGACCCCACAAAGGGTGTTGGTCGACAAGACAGCAGGACGGTGGCCATGGAAGTCGGAATCCGCTAAGGAGTGTGTAACAACTCACCCGCCAATCAACTAGCCCCGAATGGATGGCGCTGCGCGCGACCTATACCTTCTACCGGCCGGCAAGCGCCAGTCTCGATGAGTAGGAGAGCGCGCGTCGCCAGAAACCCGGCGCGAGCCCGGCGAGCGCCGCCGGTGCAGATCTTGGTGGTAGTAGCAAATACTCAAATGAGAACTTTGAGGACTGAAGTGGGGAAAGGTTCCGTGTGAACAGCAGTTGGACACGGGTTAGTCGATCCTAAGCGGACGGGGAAGTCTGCTCGATAGCGCCGCGAGCGCCAGACGCCAGCGGAATCGTTAAAATTCTCGAACCGGACGTGGCGGCCGACGGCAACGTTAGGAGTCCGGAGACGCCGGGCGGGCCTCGGAAGAGTTATCTTTTCGCTTAACTACCGCCCACTCGAAACGGCCACCGGAGGTAGGGTCCAGCCGAAGAGCACCGACGTCAAGCTACGGAAACCGGCAGCCTCGGCGCTCTTGAAAATCCGGAGGACCGAAAAGTGCCTCCCACGCCTCGGCCGTATTTCATAACCGCATCGTCTCCAAGGTGAATAAATGTCCGATGGAACAATGTAGGCGGAAGTCGGCAAATGGATCCGTAATCCTGAAAAGGATCGCTCGAGAGGCTGGGCACGGTCCCGGCCCCGAACCCGCGGCCGCCGCCGGATCGCCGAAAGCCCCGCTGGGCGAGAGCCGGCCGTTTGCCGGGGATCTGACCGAACTGCTCCGGCCTCTTCCCCGGCGCCGAACACCGACTCGTAATCGGGTACTTTGACAAGGGAATCCGATCGCTTAATTAAAACAAAGCATTGCGATGGTCCCCGTGATGTCGACGCAATGTGATTTCTCGCCTGCTCAATGTCAAAGTGAAGAAATTCAACCAAGCGCGGTAAACGGCGGAGTAACTATGACTCTCTTAAGGTAGCCAAATGCCTCGCCATCTAATTAGTGACGCGCATGAATGGATTAACGAGATTCCCATCGTCCTCGCCTACTATCCAAATAAAACCACACCAAGTGGAACGGGCTTACGGAATCACGGAAAGAAGACCTCGTTGAGCTTGACTCTAGTCCGACTTTGTGAAATGACTTGAGAGGTGTAGGATAAGTGGGAGCCGGAGACGGCGAAAGTGAAATACCACTACTTTTAACGTTATATTACTTATTCCGCGGAAGCTGAGGCGGGCATCGCCTCCTTTTGGACCTCAGGTCGGCCCGGCCGGCCGATCCGCAAGACATTGTCGTGGGGAGTTTGGTCAGCGCACATCCGTTAAAAGATAACGCAGTGTCCTAAGATGAGCTCAACGAGAACAGTAAATCTCGTGGTGGAACAAAAGCGGTAAAAGCTCGCTTGATTCTCGATTTCCAAGATTTAATACGAACCGTGAAAGCGTGGCCTATCGATCCTTTAGCCCTTCGGAATTTGAAGCTAGAGGTGTCGTAAAAGTTACCACAGGATAATCGCTTGTGGCAGCCAAGCCGCTCATAGCGACGCTGCTTTTTGATCCTTCGATGTCGGCTCTTCCTATCATTGTGAAGCGTGATTCACCAAGTGTTGGATTGTTCACCCACCAATAGTGGAACGTGAGTCGGGTTTAGACCGCCGTGAGACAAAGTTAGTTTTACCCTACCGATGAGAAGTTGTCGCAATAGTAATTCAACCTAGTACGAGAGAAACCGCGATTCGCGACAATTGGTCATCGCGCTTGGTTGAAAAGCCACGCTGGTTACCGTGGCGCTGGATTATGATCAACGCCTCTAAGTCGAATCGCCAGACGACTGATGCGCGCCGTCGTCCGCTTGTCGACCAGCGCAGGGGGCCCCGCCCTAGGCACGCGTGTTGCCGGCGATACACCGCCGGGCGGATGAGTCTACGGACGCCGGAAACGCAATTCCCATCGCGGCGGGCGTAATCCTTTGCACGACTTTAAATACGCCGATGGGTATTGTAAGGGGCAGAGTGGCCTTTGCTGCCACGATCCATCGAGATTCAGCCCTTGTCGCCTGATTCGCCCCTCCTTCCCCTTCCTCCTCGCCTCCCCAAAAACTCGTCCCAACCGCACATAATTGCTCTCCCATGTCTGGGTTGCGCGCTCGGCGCGGTGCTACCTGAAGTCCTAGCTAGCGCCACCCTGAAGCGCCCTGTGCCCCGAGTCACGCAATCTAGCGCCGAGTCAAGGCTCCTGTAGACACGAGTCGCGTGACGGTCACGCTAGCTAGACTCACATTTGCCTTAGACTCGAGTCATGGTGCCCAGCCTCGAGTCACGCTTAGCCAGACCTCGAAGTCATTTGCGGCTAAGCCTCGAAGTCATGCTCGAGTCACGCTTAGCCGTTGCTCGAAGTCACGGTGGGCCGACTCGAAGTCACGCCGTCACGCTTAGCCAAGACTGAGTCAGTGGCCCATGCCTCGAGTCACGCCGTCATAGCCGCCGCTGAGTCAAGGTGCCCAGACTCGAAGTCACGCCCGGACACGCGAAGACTCGAAGTCACAGCGCTATGCCTCGAAGTCACGCCGTCCCGCTAGCCGCCAGTCAAGGTGCCTGTGACTCAGTGCCCAGGACTCAGTCACGCATGCCCATTCTCACGGTGACTGGCCGAGTCACGCTAGCCAGACTCGAGTCACGCGTAGCCCATGCCTCGAAGTCATGCTCGGGCCACGCTTAGTCACGGCTTCTGAAGTCAAGGTGCCCAGACTCGAGACACGCGAAGTCACGCCAGGCTGAGTCACGCGTGCCCACGCCGAAGTCACGCTTAGCCAGACTCGAAATACGGCGGCTCGTGCTCGAAGTCACGCTGAAGACACGCTTAGCTGACCGAAGTCACGGCGGCCAGGCCTCGAGTCACGCTTTGTCACGCCAGACTGAAGTCACGCAGGCCTCGTGCCTCGAGTCACGCCGAAGTCACGCCAGCTTCGAAGTCACGCGGGTTTCGTGACTCGAAGCTCACGCCGCTACGCCAGCGCTCGAGTCACGCCGTCACGCGAAGCTGGCCGTGAAGTCAAGGTGCCCTGTGACTCACGCTGACCACGCAAAGGCCGCTGAAGATCAAGTCACGGACGTTCAGCTCAGGCTCGAAGTCACGCCTGAAGTCACGCGAAGGCTGAAGTCACGGTGCCGTGACTGAGTCACGCTGCCAGGACTCGAAGTCACGCCGCCACCGAAAGTCAGCCGCTCTGTGACTCGAGTCACGCCGAGCGCACGCTAGCCAAGACTCGAGTCACGCAAGGTGCTCAGCCTCGAAGTCACGCCACGCCGACTCGAGTCACAGCCAGACTCGAGTCACGCAGTTCCAGGCCTCGAAGTCACGCTTAGCCAGACTCGAAATGTGGCCAGACTCGCTGGGCCACGCTAGCCGGCGAAGGTGCACGCTGTGACTCGAGTCACTGCGCCGAAGCCGAAGTCACGCCGAAGCGCCGCTGAAGGCCAAGGTCACGGCGGGCCAGACTGGCAGTCACGCCGGTCACTTAGCAAGCCACGCTGAAGTCACGCCTGCCGACTCGAAGTCACGCTCGGGCCACGCTTGGGCCGGGCTGACTCAAGGTGCACGCCGACTCAATCACGCCGACACGACTGGAGTCACGGTGCCCAGGCTCGAAGTCACGCCGTCACGCGAAGGCCGCTGAGTCACGGTGCCTGTGACTCGAAGTCACGCCGAGTCACGCCAGCCGTGACTCGAGTCACGCGGCCAGGAATCGAAGTCACGCCTGTCACGCTTAGCCGGGCCGAGTCACTTGGGCAACTCGAAGTCACGCTCGGCCGAGAGCACAGACTGAATACGGCACGCGACTCGAGTCACGGCTAGCCTCGCCTCGAGTCACGCCGGCCGAAGTCACTTGCTGACTCGAAGTCACGCCAGACTGCCACCTAGCCGGGCCGCCGAAGTCACGCTTAGCCAGAATCGAAGTCAAGCTCGCTGGGAGCCGAAACGCCAAGGTGCCCAGGACTCGAAGTCACGCCGTGCTTCACGCTAGCACGCCAGTCACGCTGAAGTCATTTAGCCACTCGAAGTCACGTCACGCTTAGCCAGACTCGAAATAGTCACGCCACGCCGTGACTCGAGTCACGCTCGACCACGCCCACGCTAGCCGGCCGCCAAGTCACCGCGGCTCACAACCGAAGTCACGCTGCCACGGCCACGCTATCACGCGAAGACTGAAGTCACGGCCAGCGACTCGAGTCACGCTGTCACTTGTCACGCCGAGTCACGGACTCGAGTCACGCTAGCAGGACTCGAAGTCACGCTGGGTCACGCTAGCCAAGACTGCCCAAGTCACGCCGCCGTCACACTAGTCACGCCGAAACACGCCAGGCCGTGCCAGACTGAAGTCACGCCGAGCCGCGCGGCCTGAAAGTCACGCCGGTCACGCGAAGCGCCTCGAAGCCACGCCAGTCACGGTGCCAGGACCCGGTCACGCCGTCACCAGACTCGAGTCACGCCAGATTCTCGAAGCCACGCCTCACGCTTAAGCCGAGTCAGCCAGACTCGAAGTCACGCCGCCACACGCCTACGCAGCGCCGAAAGTGCCCACTGAGCCACGCTAGCCAGTGGACTCGAGTCACAGCCAGACTCGAAGTCACGCTGCCGCCGAAGTCACGGCGCTCGGGACTCGAAGTGAGTCAAGGTGCCCAGACTCGAGTCACGCTTAGCCAGGACTGAGTCATGCTCGAAGTCACGCTAGCCGCCGCCGAGTCACGGCCAGTCAGCCTCGAAGTCACGCCGGTCACGCTAGCCAGGACTGAAATCAAGCCCGGCCCCTGAAAGACGCGCCAGCCAGTCACGCGGCTCAGCTCGAAGTCACGGTCACGCTTTAGCTGAAATAAGGCGTCACGCTTCAGGCCCTCGAGTCACGCTGCCTAGGCCCGAGTCACGCTAGCCGATCGAGTCACGATGGCCAGGATCTGAGTCACGCCGTCATAAGAAGCGCCGCCGAAATCACTTCGCGTTCCTGACCAAGTCACGACTCCGATCGAGCCTAGTCCGCTAAGACTAGGGTTTATATCGAGTCACATTGCCCGTGAACGACTGAGTCACGCTGTTTGGGACCGTAGTCTCCAAGGCCTGGTGACTGAAGTCACGCTGCCCGTAACTCGAAGTCATCCCGGCCCGCTCTGGGGCTTATATTCGGGATGATTCGATCTCGAGGAATATTCTCGTCACGAAGCACCAACGCCCAAACTCAATCCTAATCCTCTTGAATGTGTATCAAGACACACATCCCCTTGCATCTTCAATGGGGCTCTGGTTTGCGGAGTAACCAACCAAAGTACCACTCACCAGGTCTGGGTAAGAAATTCATAAATGATGAATCAATGGACCAAATGATATGAAATTTGGAAGGCAATATGGAAATGCTATGGAGAACATGCCTGCAAAAATTCAGCCCAAAATTCGACCTCTAGACCCATTATCCGAATTTTCTGGACTTTCTCGATTTCGATCCATAAATCATAAGTGAGGAATGGCTGCATGAAATGATCTGAAATTTGGTGGGCATGTTAGAAATAATCTCTAGAACATGCCTGCAAAAATCAGCTCAAAATTCGACCTGTAGACCCATTTTCTAATTTTTCGGTATTTTCAGAATTTTTCGCTTCTTCAAAAATTCATAATAAATTTTTCCCTTGGAGAAAATTATGAAATTTTGGGGACAAGGAGATCTCATTTTTCTAAGCATGTCTGCAAAAAATTGCATCAAAATACGATCTCTAGGTCCAAATTTGGACTTATGTCTGCTCAGAAAAAAGGTATCTACTTGTACAAAATGGGTTTGTGCAAAATAGCCTATTATGTGGGAGCGACTGACTAAACCAGACCCGAGCAGGTAAGGCTCTGGGCGCCATGGGCTACTCGGGCGCATATGGGAGCCCGTAGTGCTCCTATATGCTGTCGCCATGGCATGGTGGGTGATACTCATCCACTATCAAATCTCGCCGAGCCTCGGGCCGGCTTCAAGGCCCCTGATCGTGGTGGGAATTGCGGGCGTGGCTAGTTTGGCGATGGGTGATGCTCGGTCTATGCATCTCGGGCATGTTGGTGGGCTATTGGTACGCTTTTTATGCCTCCTGCCAGTATCATCTGGCCGGTGCCGATTGGTCCCGAGCCCGCGCGTTGGGTCATATGTTACTCCACCCCGAGCACGAGTCGCTCGGATTTCCTCGGGGCGCAGCGGGCTGCTGGGACAATTGTGGGAATCGTGGACGGGGCGAGATCTAGAGCATTGATGACGATTGGCTATGCATCACGGCACGCTGTTGGGCATCTCGCCGCGGCCTCGTTGTATATCCTCCTTGTCGAGGTGCCGTTGAGTCGCAGTGATACCCCAATTGAACCGGCGTTTCGACCGATCCCTCGGCGAATGCGAGCGAGTAGTCGGGCTTCGGGCCCCGTGCCCCGAGGCCAGCGGGTATATCGCACATCACGGGCGGGGGCGGGCTAGGTGATGCTCGGCCAGGGTGCCCGCAGCCTTTGGTAATACACCTAACGCGGCGCGGGGCGTCGTGCACCGATTGGTCGATGACGGGCAAGTGCTGGGGTGGGGCTCGGCAATGACGCTGATTCGGGTTTTGACGGAACGATGCGCAGGTGACCCTTTTAACGCCTCGATGCAATGGCGAGCGTGCCTTCGCGAGGGGGATGGACATTTGGGGCGCCGCCATGGCTAACCGAATGACATTCCCACGAGCCGATGCGCGGCGCGATCGGAGTTGAGGCGTTTCGGACCCAGGTTCTTCGAGACCATGCCATGCCTAGCGGTGCTGATCGGGCGCCGATGTTTCCATATGCTTGCATGCCTCCGCAAGGCGGGTGTGGCTCGTCCGGCCGTGTTGAGTCTAGCGAGCGCGCTGGCGCGCGAGCGTGATCGGTTGTTAGCGCCGCCGCCCTGCTCGCATCGAATCCGGCGCGGCACTCTTCAAAGTGCCACCGTGAGTCAAGCAGCCTCGTGTTCATGACGTGGTTCTTGTGTTGCCTACCCCGAAGTGGCATTCGCCACGCCCTCCTCACGCCTCTTTCCATCCCTGCCCTGCGCGGGTCGCTTCTGGGAATCGCTTGATGCATGCGATCCGCATTAGTCATGCTTCCATGGCTCCCGCGCTCGCATGAATCACCGTTTTCTTGATGCGGTACACGCTGCGAACGTGGGGTGTTATTCCCATCGTGTCCCTTCGACATTTCTGGTCGCCTGCACGACGCTTTTGCCGTCATGCGCCGCGAGCCTCTCGGGCTTCCAGACCGGCTCTGGGCTGCAAGGTCATGGATGGATGCTACCTGGTTGATCCCGCCAAGAGTCATATGCTTGTCTCAAAGATTAAGCCATGCATGTGTAAGTATGAACTAATTCAGCATCGTGAAACCGCCGAATGGCTCATTAAATCGCTTATAGTTTGTTTGATGGTATCTACTACTTGATAACCGTAGTAATTCTAGAGCTAATACGCAACAAACCCCGACTTCGGAAGTGGATGCATTTATTAGATAAAGGTCAACGCAGTTCGCTCGCTGCTTTGATGATTCATGATAACTGCCGGATCGCGACGCCTCTTGTGCCGGGCGACGCATCATTCAAATTTCTCGCCTCTATCAACTTTCGATGGTAGGATAAAGGGCCTACCATGGTGGTGACTGGTGACTGAGAATTAGGTTCGATTCCCATAGTGGAGCCCGAGAAACGGCTACCACATCCAAGGAAGGCAGCAAAGCGCCAAGAAATTACCCAATCCTCGACACTGAGGTAGTGACAATAAATAATAATACCGGCTCTTCGAACCGTAATTGAATGAGTACAATCTAAATCCCTTAACGAGGATCCATTGAGGGCAAGTCCGTGCCAAAGAGCTCGCTGTAATTCCAGCCCAATAGCGTAGATATTTAAGTTGCTGCGCTTAAAAGCTCGTGAGTTGACCTGGGTTGGTCGACGGCCCGCCACCGTGTGCACCGGTCGGCTCGCCCTTCGCCGGCTGGGATGCGCCTCCTGGCCTTAATCGTCGGTCGTACTCCTCCTACAAGTATTTGAAGAAATTAGAGTGCTCAAAGCAAGCCTACGCCTGGATACATTAGCATGGGATAACATCATAGGATTCGATCCTATTGTGTTGGCCTTCTGGATCTGAGTAATGATTAACAGTGGACAATGGGGCATTCGTGATTTCATAGTCGTAGGTGAAATTCTTGGATTTATGAAAGACGAACAATCGCGAAAGCATTTGCCAAGGATGTTTTCATTAATCAAGAACGAAAGTCGGGGGCTCAAGACGATCGATACCGCCCTAGTCTCAACCATAAACGATGCCAACTTTCAGGGATCACTGGATGTTGCTTTTAGGACTCGCCGCACCTTATGAGAAATCAAAGTCTTTGGGTTCCGGGGAGTATGGTCGCAAGGTCAAACTTAAAGGAATTGACTAAGGGCACCATCAGAGTGGAGCCTCGCGCTTAATTTGACTCAACACGGGAAACTTACCAGTCCGCATAGTAAGGATTGACAGACCGAGAGCTCTTTCTTGATTCTATGGGTGGTGGTGCATGGCCGTTTAGTTGGTGGAGCGATTTGTCCGTTAATTCCGCTAACTAACGAGACCTCACCGCTAACTAGCTATGCGAGGTAACCCTCCACTGGCCGCCTTCTTAGAGGGACTATGGCCGCCAGGCCACTAAGTTCGAGGCAATAACAGTCCGGTGATGCCCTTAGATGTTCTCGTCAAGACGCTGCCGCTTACACCGATGTATTCAACGAAGTCTATAGCCTCGCCGATGTGCCCGGTAATCTTGAAATTTCATCGTGATGGGGATAGATCATTGCAATTGTTGGTCTTCAACGAGGAATTCCTAGTAAGCGAAGTCATCACCGCGCTGACTACGCCCCGCTTCTTTGTACACACCGCCTGGCCGCTTCCTACCGATTGAATGGTCCTATGAAGTGTTCTGATCGCGCGCGACGTAAGGTCCACGCCGGCGACGCGTGAGAAGTCCATCAACCTTATCATTTAGAGGAAGGAGAAGTCAGAATAAGGTTTCCGTGCAGGAACCTCGCTGGAAGGATCATTGTCGATGCTCGCAATCCAGTCACACCGCTAACGCAGTTTTCCACACGGCAGCGATGTCGCTGCCGCAGCCTCGACCGCCTCGGCGGCCGAACGGGTATCACGCTTCGAGCGTGGGCCTCGTCCCAAGACACAACAACAAACCCCGCGCTGAATGCGCCAAGGAAGTCGTGAATCGCTTACGCCACTCTTTCGCCCGGAACTGCTCAGACGGGCGGCGCAGAACACACTCGAAGTCTAGAACGACTCTCTAACGGATATCTCGGCCTCGTGATCGATGAAGAACGAGCGAATGCGATACTTGGTGTGAATTGCGTAATCCCGTGAACCATCGAAGTCTTTGAACGCAAGTTGCGCCTAAAGCCATTAGGCCAAGGGCACGCCCGCCTGGGTGTCACAAATCGTTGCTCCCAATCTCGCCAGAGGGCGCCGGGCGGCGGGGCGAACGCTGGCTTCCCGTGAGCGAAGCGCCGCGGTTGGCCGAAATCGGGTTCGTGGTGGAGGCGCGCGCCATGACAGACGTGGTCGAGCGCACCCGAGGCCGGGCCGTGGCGCGTCCTCTCCGCTAGTCACTTTGACTGGGTGACCCAACAACGGCACCGACGCCTATGATGCGACTCAGGTCAAAGGGCTACCCGCCGAAGTTTAAGCATATCAATAAGCGGAGGAAAAGAAACCAACAGGGATTGCCCTAGTAACGGCGAGCTAACCGGAAGAGCCTACCATGAGAATCGGCCGCTCTTGGCGCCCGAATTGTAGTCCTGGAGAAGCGCCTCGCGCGATCGGCCCAAGTCCCCTGGAACGGGGCGCCGTAGAGGGTGAGAGCCCTACAGTTCGTGACTGCCGCACCACGCAGGCGCCGCTTAGCGAAGTCGAGTTGTTTGGGAATGCAGCTCTAAATGGGAGGTAAATTTCTCCTAAGGCTAAATACCATGAGACCGAGCAATAACAAGTACCGTGAGGGAAAGATGAAAAGCACTTTGGAAAGAGAGTCAAAGAGTGCTTGAAATTGCTCTGGGAGGAAGCGATGGGGCCGCTGGATGTGCCCGGCCGGATGTGGAACGGCGAAGCCGTCCGCTAATCGACTGAGGCACCGACCGACGCGATTGCGGCGGCGGCTCAAGCCCGGCCGCCGACAGTTCGCTGGATACGCCATCGCCGCTGATCGTGGAACGCAGCGCCACGCCACGGCGCTTCGCACTCAGGCCCGGCGCCGGGCGCTGGTTTCTATCCGCCCGCCTTGAAACACTGACTAAGGAGTCCGACATGTGTGCGAGTCAACACGAGCAAAACCCGTAGCGCGCAAGGAAGCTAATTACGGATCCCGCGGTTGCACCGCCGACCGACCCCGATCTTCCCGTGGAAGCGGTTCGAGGAGAGCATACTGCCGACCCGGAAGATGGTGAATCTATGCCTGAAGGGGCGGCTGCAGGAAACTCGTGGAGGCCCGCAGCTGATACCGACGCAAATCGCTCGTCTGACTTGGGTATAGGGCGAAAGACTAATCGAACTGCCTAGTAGCCGGGTTCCCTCCGGTTTCCTCAGATAGCCGGAGCTCGCGGCGCGAAGTTCTATCGTAAAGCCAATGATTAGAGGCATCGGGGCGCAACGCCTCGACCTATTCTCAAACTTTAAATAGGTAGACTGCCGCTGCTGCTGCTGAGCCGCAGCACTAATCGAGCTCCAAGTGGGCCATTTTTGCAAGCGTAATCAAGCGATGCGATGAACCGAAGTCGGGTTACTTGCTCAACTACGCCGCTAACCTAGACTCCCACAAAGGGTGTTGGTCGATTAAGACAGCAGATTCGTGGTCATGGAAGTCGAACCGCTTAGGAGTGTGTAACAACTCACCGCCGAATCAACTAGCCCCGAATGGATGGCGCTGAAGCGCCGCGACCTATACCTCCGGCCGGGCAAGCGCCAGCCCCGATGAGTAGAGGGCGCGCATGGCCGCCGAAACCCGGCGCGAGCCCAAGTGAGCGCCGTTTGCAGATCTTGGTGGTAGTAGCAAATACTCAAATGAGAACTTTGAGGACTGAAGTGGGGAAAGGTTCCATGTGAACAGCAGTTGGACATGGGTGAGTCGATCCTGGCGGACTCGGGAAGTTCGCCTGATAGCGCCGCGAGCTGCAGACGCCGAAAGGGAATCTGGGTTAAAATTCCCGAACCGGACGTGGCGGCCGACGGCAACGTTAGTGAGTCCGAGACGCCGGGCGGCCTCGGAAGAGTTATCTTTTCGCTTAACTACCTGGCCCACCTCGAAACGGCCACCGGAGGTGGTCCAGCGTCCGAAGAGCACCGCGACGCCGCGCTGGGTAACCGGCAGCCGGCGTCTTTGAAAACTGGAGGACCGAAAGTGCCTCCCACGCCCGGCCGCACTCATAACCGCATCAGTTCCAAGGTGAACCTCCGTCGATGGAACAATGTAGGCAAGTGAAGCTCGCAAAATGGATCCGTGAACTCCTGAAAGGATTGGCTCGGTGGTCGGGCACGGGGTCCCGGCCCGAACTCACGGCCGCCGGCGATCGCTTCGAAAGCCGCCTCTGGCGAGAGCGTCGCTGCTGGCGTTTGCCGGGGATCTGACCGAACTGGCCCTCCGGCCTTCTTCCCCAAGGCCGAATACCGACTCGTGAACCTGGTACGACAAGGGGAATCCGACCGCTTAATTAAACAAAGCATTGCGATGGTCCCCGCGATGTCGACGCAATGTGATTTCCGCCTGCTCAATGTCAAAGTGAAGAAATTCAACCAAGCGCCGGTAAACTACGGAGTAACTATGACTCTCTAAGGTAGCCAAATGCCTCGCCATCTAATTAGTGACGCCGCATGAATGGATTAACGAGATTCCCATCGTCCCTCGCTACTATCCAACAAACCACAGCCAAGGAACGGGCTTGGCGGAATCAGCGGGGAAAGAAGACCCTGTTGAGCTTGACTCTAGTCCGACTTTGTGAAATGACTTGAGAGGTGTAGGATAAGTGGGAGCCGGAGACGGCGAAAGTGAAATACCACTACTTTTAACGTTATTTTACTTATTCCGTGTAGCTGAGGCGGCATCGCTCTCCTTGGACCCAAGGTCGGCCACGGCCGATCCGGCGAAGACATTGTCGTGGGGAGTTTGGTCAGCGGTACATCCGTTAAAAGATAACGCAGTGTCCTAAGATGAGCTCAACGAGAATGTAAATCTGTAGGAACAAAAGTGGTAAAAGCTCGCTTGATTCGATTTCCAAAGACGAATACGAACCGTGAAAGCGTGGGCCTATCGATCCTTTAGCTCCTTCGGAATTTGAAGCCAGAGGTGTCGTAAAAGTTACCACAGGATAATCGGGCTTGTGGCAGCCTAAGCCGCTCATAGCGACGCTGCTTTTGATCCTTCGATGCTCCGCTTCTTCCTATCATTGTGAAGCGTAATTCACCAAGTGTTGGATTGTTCACCCACCAATAGTGGAACGTGAGTCGGGTTTAGACCGTCGTGAGACAAAGTTAGTTTTACCCTACCGATGAGAGTGTCGCAATAGTAATTCAACCTAGTACGAGAGAACCGCTGATTCGCACAATTGGTCATCGCGCTTTGGTTGAAAAGCCGCCGCTGGTTACCGTGGCGCTGATTATGACCGAACGCCTAAGTCGTAATCCGCCAGACGCGATGCGCCGCTCGGTCCGCTTGTCGACCAGCAAGCAGGGCCCCGCTTCAGTAGGCATCGCGTCGCTTCGCGAGCCGCCGGGCGGATGAGCCCACGGGACGCCGCGGAAACGCACTTCCATCGCGGCAAGGGCGTAATCCTTGCGCATTTACTTAAATACGCTGATGGGTATCAGAAGGGCGTGAGCGCCTTGCTGCCACGATCCACCGAGATTCACTTTGTCGCCTGACCTCGCCCCTCCTTCCCCTTCCTCCTCGCCCCAAAACTCGCCCCAATCGCATAATTGTTCCTCCCATGTCTGGGGTTGCGCGCCCGGCGCGTGCCCACTTGAAGTCCTAGCTAGCGCCACTCCTAGTGCCCAGTGCCCCGAGTCACGCAATCTAGCGCCGAGTCAAGGCTCCTCAGACACGAGTCGCGCACGGGTCACGCTTAGCTAGACTCGCCACGGTGCCTAGACTCGAGTCATGGTGCCCAGTGCCCGAGTCACGCTTAGCCAGGACTCGAGTCACGGTGCTCAAGCCTCGAGTCATGCTCGAGTCACGCTAGCTGCTCGAGTCACGGCGGCCAGACTCAGTCACGCCGGGTCACGCTTAGCCAAAGACTGAGTCACAGTTGCTCATGCCTCGAGTCACGCCGGTCATGCTAGCTGGCCGAGTCAAGGTGCCCAGGACTCGAGTCACGCCGACACGCGAGCCAGACTGAGTCACAAGGCCCATGCCTCGAAGTCACGCCGTCCCGCTAGCCAGCCGAAGTCAAGGTGCCCAGGACTCGAGTCACGGGTTCCTGGGCCGAAGTCACGCTTAGCCAGACTGAAGTCACGGTGCTCATGCCTCGAGTCATGCTCGTCACGCTAGCCAGCCGCTGAAGTCAAGGTGCCCAGGACTCGAGACACGCCAGCCGGCGCCGAAGTCACGGCGGCCCACGCCGAGTCACGCTTAGCCAGGACTCGAAGTCACGGTGCCCAGTGCCTCGAAGTCACGCCGAGACACGCTTAGCCAGGACTCGAGTCACGCGCGTGCTCGAAGGCTCGGTCACGCCGAAGTCACGCCAGCCAGCTCGAGTCACGGTGGCCAGGACTCGAGTCACGCTTAGCTGCTCGAAGTCACGCCGTCACGCTAGCTACCGCCGAGTCAAGGTGCCCAGACTCAATCACGCCGACACGCTAGCCAAAGACTGAAAGTCACGGTGCCCAGGCTCGAAGTCACGCTGAAGTCACGCCAGCCGGGCTCGAGTCACGGTGGCCAGGACTCGAGTCACGCCTGCCAGACTCGAGTCACGCTGCCAGACTCGAAGTCACGCCGCCAGGACTCGAAGTCACGCCGAGTCACGCGAAGGCCGAGCCACGGTGCCCAGGACTCGAAGTCACGCCGAGACGCTACGTCACGCCGCGACTCGAAGTCACGGTGCCCAGCCTCGAAGTCACGCCGAAGTCACGCGAAGGCCGCCGAAAGTCACGCGGTGCCCAGGACTCGAGTCACGCCGACACGCTAGCCGCTCGAAGTCACGCCGGCCAGGACTCGAGTCACGCCAGCTGGGCCACTGAAAGTCACGCTTAGCCAGACTCGAGTCAAGCTCGGTCACGCATGCTAGCCGCTCGAAGTCAAGGTGCCCAGACTCGAAGTCACGGTGCTCAGTGCCGAAGTCACGCTGAAGTCACGCTTAGCCAGCCGCCGAGTCACGGTGGGCTGTGACTCGAGTCACGCCGGTCACGCGAAGACTGAAGTCACAGTCGAAGTCACGCGCTCATGCCTCGAAGTCACGCGCGTCACGCCAGCCGGCCGAGTCAAGGTGCCCAGACTCGACCACGCCGGGACGCGAAGGCGCTGAAGTCACGGTGCTCAGGCCTCGAAGTCACGCCGTCACGCTTAGCTGGGCCGAGTCACGGTGGCCGTGACTCGAGTCACGCTTAGCCAGACTGACTCGGTCACGCCGTCACGCGAGCTGCTGAAGTCACTAGCCAGTGACTCAGTCACGCGCTTAGCCAGAATCGAAGTCACGCCGGTCACGCGAAGGCCGCCGAGTCAAGGTGCCCAGACTCGAGTCACGCCGAGTCACGCTAAATCGGCCGAAAGCCACGCTAGCCAGACTCGAAAGTCACGCTTAGCCAGACTCGAGTCACGCTTAGCCAGACTCGAAGTCACGCCAGCCGATCACACTCAGCCGGGCCGAAAGTCAAGGTGCTCAGACTCGAGTCACGCCGAGACACGCTTAGCCAAAGACTGAAAGTCACGGTGCCCAGGCCTCGAGTCACGCCGAGTCACGGTGGCCGTGACCCGAAGTCACGCCGTCACGCGAGTCGAGCTAGCCACGACAGTCACGCCGCCAGACTCGAAGTCACGCCGGTCACGCTTAGCCAGGGCCGAGTCAAGGTGCCCAGACTCGAAGTCACGGTGCCCAGGCCTCGAAGTCACGCCGTCACGCGAGCCAGGCCACGAGTCAAGGTGCCCAGACTCGAAGTCACGCCAGCCAGACTCGAGTCACGCGTGCCCAGGCCTCGAGTCACGCTAGCCAGGACTCGAAGTCACGCCGCGACACGCTAGCTGCTGAGTCACGGTGCTCAGGACTCGAAGTCACGGTGAGCGCGCCGAGTCAAGGTGCCCAGACTCGAGTCACGCTAGCCAGGACTCGAAGTCACGGTGGGCACAATGCTCGAAGTCATGCTCGAAGCCACGCTGAAGGCCGAAGTCACGGTAATGGCCGTGGACTCGAGTCACGCTGAGACACGCTTTAGCCAAGACTCGAGTCACGCAGTGCCTAGCCTCGAAGTCACGCTTAGCCGGCCGAGTCACGCGGCCCAGGCCGAAGTCACGCCGTCACGCTAGCCGCCGAGTCAAGCTGCCCGACTCGAGTCACGCTTAGCCAGGACTCGAGTCACGCGTGCTCAGGCCTCGAGTCACGCTTAGCCGATCGAGTCACGATGGCCAGACCCGAAGTCACGCCGTCATGCTAGCCGCCGAGTCACTGCGTTCCGGACTCAAGTCACGCACCCGATCAGAGCCTAGTCTGGCTAAGACTAGGGGTTTATATCGAGTCACATTGCCCGTGAACGACTCGAGTCACGTTGCTTGGGACCAGAGTCTCCAAGGCCTCAGACTGAGTCACGCTGCCTAACTCGAGTCATCCTGGCCCGGGCTCGGGGCTTATATTGGGGATGATTCGATCTCGAGGAATATTCTGGTCACGAAGCACCAACGCCCAAACTCAATCCCTAATCCTCTTGAATGGGTATCAAGACACACATCCCCTTGCATCTTCAATGGGGCTCGGAAGGTTTGTGGGAGTAACCAACTAAAGTACCACTCACCAGGTCGGTAAGAAATTCATAAATGATGAATCAATGGACCAAATGATATGAAATTTGGAAGGCAATATGGAAATGCTATGGAGAACATGCCTGCAAAAATTCAGCCCAAAATTCGACCTCTAGACCCATTATCCGAATTTTCGGGACTTTCTCGATTTCGATCCATAAATCATAAGTGAGGAATGGCTGCATGAAATGATCTGAAATTTGGTGGGCATGTTAGAAATAATCTCTAGAACATGCCTGCAAAAAATCAGCTCAAAATTCGACCTCTAGACCCATTTTCTAATTTTTCGGTATTTTCTGACTTTTCGCCTTCAAAAATTCATAATAAATTATTCCTTTGGAGAAAAATTATGAAATTTTGGGGACAAGGAGATCTCATTTTTCTAAGCATGTCTGCATAAAATTGCATCAAAATACGATCTCTAGGTCCAAATTTGGACTTATGTCTACGTCGTAAAAGGTATCTACTTGTACAAAATGGGTTTTTGCAAAATAGCCTATTATAGTGGGAGGTGCTGACTGACCAAACCAGACCCGAGCAGTAAGGCTCTGGGGCGCCATGGGTTACTCGCGCATATGGGAGCCCGTGAGTGCTGTTCCTTATATGCGCTCGCCCATGGCATGGTGGGTGATACTCATCCACCACTCAATCTCCGCCGAGCTCTCTACCGCTTTCAAGGCCCCTGATCGTGGTGGGAATTGCGGCGTGGCTAGTTTGCGCATGGGTGATGCTCGGCCTATGCATCTCGGGCATGTTGGTGGGCTATCTGGTACGCTTTTTATGCCTCCTGCTGTATTCGCATCCGGCCGGTGCCGATTGGGTCCCGAGCCCTCGCTGGGTCATATGTTACCCACCCCGAGCACGTAGCCGGCTCGGGATTTCTTGGGGCGCAGCGGGCTCTTGGGACAATTGTGGGAATCGTGGATCGGCGAGATCTAGAGCATTGATGACGCATTGGCTATGCATCACGGGCACGCTGTTGGGCATCTCGCCGTGGCCTCGTTGCATATCCTCCTTGTCGAGGTGCCGCTGAGTCGCAGTGATACCCCAATTGGAACCGGCGTTTCACCGATCCCTCAAGGAATGCGAGCGAGTAGTCGGGCTTCGCCCCGGTGCCCCGAGGCCATGGGTATATCGCGGCACATCACGGGGGTGGGCTAGGTGATGCCCGCCGAGGGTGCCCGCAGCCTTGGTAATACACCTCCCGAACGCGGCGCCGGGCGCCAGGCACCGATTGGTCGATGACGGCAAGTGTCGTGGGGCTCGCAATGACGCCGATTCGGTTTTGACTAACGATGCGCGGTGACCCTTTTAACGCCTCGATGCAATGGCGAGCGTGCTCTTCGCGTAGGGGATGGACATTTGGGGCGCCGCCATGGCTAACCGAATGACATTCCCACGAGCCGATGCGCGGCGCTGGACCGGAGTTGGAGGCGTTTTCGAATCGGCCCTTCGAGACCATGCCATGCCTAGCGGTGCGACCGGGCGCCGGATGCTTCCATATGCTTGCATGCCTCGCAAGCGGTGTGGCTCGTCCGGCCGTGGTTGAGTCTAGCGAGCGCGCGGGCGCGAAGCTGCGGATCGTTGTTAGTGCCGGCCGGCCTTGCTCGCATCGAACCGGCTTATGCGGCACTCCTCAAAGTGCCACCGTGAGCTGTTGTGCCCTCGGTGTTCATGACGTGGTTCTTGTGTTGCCTACCCCTAAGTGGCATTCGCGCCCTCCTCACGCCTCTTTCCATCCCTACCGCCCGCGGGTCGCTTGGGAATCGCTTTGATGCATGCGATCCGCATTAGTCATGCTTCCATGGCTCCGCGCTCGCATGAATCACCGTTCTCTTGATGCGGTACACGCGTGAACGTGGGGTGTTATTCCCATCGTGTCCCTTCGACATTTCTGCCGCCTGCATCGACGCTTTTTGCCGTCACGCAGGCCGCGAGCTCCCCTTGGGCTAAGCAAAGACCGCTCTGCTGCGGCAAGGTCATGGATGGATGCTACCGTTGATCCCGCCAAGAGTCATATGCTTGTCTTCAAAGATTAAGCCATGCATGTGTAAGTATGAACTAATTCAGATCGTGAAATCGCGAATGGCTCATTAAATCGCTTATAGTTTGTTTGATGGTATCTACTACTCCTGATAACCGAGTAATTCTAGAGCTAATACGCAACAAACCCCGACTGGAAGTGGATGCATTTATTAGATAAAGGTCAACGCAGTTCGCCGCTGCTTTGATGATTCATGATAACTGGCTTGATCGCACGGCCTTTGCGCCGGCGACGCATCATTCAAATTTCTCGCCTCTATCAACTTTCGATGGTAGGATAGTGGCTCACCATGGTGGTGACGGTGACTGAGAATTAGGTTCGATTCCTGAGAGGAGCCCGAGAAACGGCTACCACATCCAAGGAAGGCAGCAAAGCGCCAAGAAATTACCCAATCTCGACACCCGGGAGGTAGTGACAATAAATAATAATACCGGCTCTTCGAGTCCGGGTAATTGGAATGAGTACAATCTAAATCCCTTAACGAGGATCCATCGAGGGCAAGTCCGGTGCCAGCAGCGCGTAATTCCAGCTCCAATAGCGTATATTTAAGTTGTTGCGCTTAAAAAGCTCGTAGTTGACCTTGGGTTGGGTCGATCGGGTCCGCCACCGTGTGCACCGGCCGGCTCGTCTTCCTTCGGGCGATGCGCCTGGCCTTAATCGTCGGTCGTGGCCTCCCAAGGCCGTTACTTTGAAAAAATTAGAGTGTTCAAAGCAGGCCTACGCCTCGATACATTAGCATGGGATAACATCATAGGATTCGATCCTATTGTGTTGGCCTTCTGGATCTGAGTAATGATTAACAGGATGACAATGGGGCATTCAGATTTCATAGTCGAGGTGAAATTCTTGGATTTATGAAAGACGAACAATCACAAAGCATTTGCCAAGGATGTTTTCATTAATCAAGAACGAAGTCAGCTCAAGATCGATCGATACCGCCCTAGTCTCAACCATAAACGATGCCGACCAGGATCAGCGGATGTTGCTTTTAGGACTCACTGCACCTTATGAGAAATCAAAGTCTTTGGGTTCCTGGGAGTATGGTCGCAAGGCTGAAACTTAAAGGAATTGACTAAGGGCACCACTCAGAGCTGAGCCTCGCGCTTAATTTGACTCAACACGGGAAACTTACCAGGTCCAGACATAGTAAGGATTGACAGATCGAGAGCTCTTTCTTGATTCTATGGGTGGTGGTGCATGGCCGCTTCTTAGTTGGTGGAGCGATTTGTCCGTTAATTCCGTTAACTAACGAGACCTCACCGCTAACTAGCTATGCGGAGGTAACCCTCCACTACCAGCTTCTTAGAGTGACTATGGCCGCCTGTGCCACTTCAAGTTTGAGGCAATAATGTGTCCTGTGATGCCCTTAGATGTTCTCGGGGTCGCACGCCGCTACACCGATGTATTCAACGAAGTCTATAGCCTCGGGCCGACAGTGCCCGGTAATCTTTGAAATTTCATCGTGATTGGGATAGATCATTGCAATTGTTGGTCTTCAACGAGGAATTCCTAGTAAGCGCGAGTCATCACCGCTGACTACGCCCCCGCCTTTGTACACACCGCCCGCCGCTTCCTACCGATTGAATGGTCCTGAAGTGTTCTGATCGCGCGACGCTGGCGTCCGCTGTCGCCACGACGCTGTAGAGAAGTCCATCAACCTTATCATTTAGAGGAAGGAGAAGTCGAATAGGTTTCCGAGGTGAACTCGCGAAGGATCATTGTCGATGCCTCGCAATCCAAAGGCGACCCGCTGAACGCAGCTTCCACACGGCAGCGATGTCGCTTCGGCACTGACCGCCGGCGGTGAACGCATCACGCCGAGCCGCAGCGCCTCGCCCCAAGACACAACAACAAACCCCGCGCTGAACGCGCCAAGGAAGTCGTGAATCGCTTAGCGCCACTCTTTTAGGCCCGGAACGTGCTCAGACGGGCGGCTGCCAAGAACACACTCGAGTCTCAGAACGACTCGCTAAGAACGGATATCTCGCCTCGTGATCGATGAAGAACGAGCGAAATGCGATACTTGGTGTGAATTGCGTAATCCCGTGAACCATCGAAGTCTTTGAACGCAAGTTGCGCCAAAGCCATTAGGCCAAGGGCACGCCGCCTGGTGTCACAAATCGCTGTTCCCAATCCTCACCAGAGAGGCCGGGCGGCGGGCGAATGTCAAGCTTCCCGTGAGCGAAGCGCCATGGCCGAAAATCGGTTCGTGGTGGAGGCGTCACGCCATGACAGACGGTGGTCGAGCGCACCGAGGCTGGCCGTGGCGCTGTCCTCCGCTAGTCACTGACCGTGACCCAACAACGGCACCGATCGCCCA
This sequence comes from Pterocarpus macrocarpus, assembly GCA_031439585.1. Classification (NCBI taxonomy): domain Eukaryota; kingdom Viridiplantae; phylum Streptophyta; class Magnoliopsida; order Fabales; family Fabaceae; genus Pterocarpus; species Pterocarpus macrocarpus. The sequence goes on from JAVHNN010000406.1 coordinate 36,810, forward strand.
TGATGCGACCTCAGGTCAAAGTGGCTACCCACGAAGTTTAAGCATATCAATAAGCTGAGGAAAAGAAACTAACAAGGATTCCCTAGTAACGGGCGAGCTAACCGGAAGAGCTCACCATGAGAATCCACGCCTCTTGGCGTCCGAATCAGAATCCGAGAAGCGCCCTCGGGCGGATCGGCCCAAGTCCCCTGGAAGGGGCGCTGCAGAGAGGTGAGAGCCCACAGTTCCTGACTCGCCGCACCACGAGGCGCCGTTTGCGAAGCCCGGGTTGTTTGGGAATGCAGCCTAATCGGGCGGTAAATTCGGCCAAGGCTACAACACCGCGAGAGACCGACAGCGAACAAGTACCGCGAGGGAAAGATGAAAAGGACTTTGAAAAGAGAGTCAAAGAGTGCTTGAAATTGCTCTGGAGGGAAGCGATTTCGGGCCGCGATAAAAGTGCCGCGCCGGATGTGGAACGCGCGAAGTAAGCCGGCCCGCTAATCGACTGAGGCACCGACCGACGCTGATTGGCGGCGGTGGCCCAAGCCCGCCGCCGATAAGCCCGCTGGATACGCCATCGCCGCGATCGCGGAACGCAAATACGCCACGGCGTGCTTTAAGACTGCAAGGCCCGGCCTACTCGGCGGTTTCATCCGCCCGCCTTGAAACACTCACCAAGGAGTCCGACATGTGTGCGAGTCAACTGGCGAGCAAAACCCGTAGCGCGCAAGGGAAGCTAATTGGCGGATCTCGCTGTTGCACCGCCGACCGACCCCGATCTCCCGTGGAAGGGTTCGAGCGAGAGCATGACTGTCAGACCGGAAGATGGTGAACTATGCCCGAAGCGGGCGGCCGCAGGAAACTCGTGGAGGCCCGCAGCCGACATCGACGTGCAAATCGCTCGTCTGACTTGGGTATAGGGGCGAAAGACTAATCGAACCGCCTAGTAGCCGGTTCCTCCTGGTTTCCTCAGATAGCCGAGCTCGCGCGAAGTTCTATCTGCAAAGCTAATGATTAGAGGTATCGGGGCGCAACGCCTCGACCTATTCTCAAACTTTAAATAGGTAGGACGGCGCTGGCCGTCTCGCTGAGCCGCGCACGGAATCGAGCTCCAAGTGGGCCATTTTTGGTAAGGTAATCGGGCGATGCGGGATGAACCTGGAGTCGGGTTACGGTGCCCAACTACGCGCTAACCTAGACCCCACAAAGGGTGTTGGTCGACAAGACAAGCAGACGGTGGTCATGGAAGTCGAACCGCTAAGGAGGTGTGTAACAACTCACCGCCGAATCAACTAGCCCCGAATGGATGGGCGCTGCGCCGACCTATACCTCCGGCCGCCGGGCAAGCGCCAGCCCCGATGAGTAGGTGAGGCGCGGCGTCACCAAGAAACCTGGCGCGAGCCCGGCGAGCTGGCCGCTTGCAGCATCTTGGTGGTAGTAGCAAATATTCAAATGAGAACTTTGAAGGCCGAAGAGGGAAAGGTTCCATGTGAACTGCACTTGCACATGGGTTAGTCGATCCTGGGCGGACTGGGAAGTTCGTTCGATAGCGCCGCGAGCGCCAGACGCCGTGCGGAATCGTTAAAATTCAACCGGACGTGGCGGCCGACGGCAACGTTAGGAGTCCGAGACGCCGGCGGGCCTCGGAAGAAGTTATCTTTTTCGCTTAACTACCGCCCACTCGAAACGGCCACCGGAGGTAGGGTCCAGCTGGCCGGAAGAGCACCGCGACGCCATGCAGAAACCGGCAGCTTCGGCCGTTCTTTGAAAATCGGAGGACCGAGTGCCTCCCACGCCCGGCCGACCATAACCGCATCAGTTCCAAGGTGAATAGCCTCTGGTCGATGGAACAATGTAGGCGGAAGTCGGCAAATGGATCCGTGAATCTCCTGGAAAAGGATTGGCCTCGAGGGTCGGGCACTGGGTCCCGGCCCCGAACCCGCCGGCCGCCGGCTGGATCGCCGAGCCGCTTCCCGCGGCGAGAGCTCAGCCGCGTTTGCCGGGGACGGACCGAACGGCCCTCCGGCCTCTTCCTGGCGCCGAACACCGACTCGTAATCGTACGGACAAGGGGAATCCGACCGCTTAATTAAAACAAAGCATTGCGATGGTCCCGCGGATGCCGACGCAATGTGATTTCTCGCCTGCTCAATGTCAAAGTGAAGAAATTCAACCAAGCGCGGTAAACGCGGAGTAACTATGACTCTTCTTAAGGTAGCCAAATGCCTCGTCATCTAATTAGTGACGCGCATGAATGGATTAACGAGATTCCCATCGCCCTCGTTTACTATCCAAATAAACCACAAACAAGGAACGGGCTTGGCTAATCAATGTGGAAAGAAGACCTCGCTGAGCTTGACTCTAGTCCGACTTTGTGAAATGACTTGAGAGTGTAGGATAAGTGGGAGCCGAGACGGCGAAAGTGAAATACCACTACTTTTATCGTTATTTTACTTATTCCGTGAAGCTTGAGGCGGCACGCCTCCTTTGGACCCAAGGTCCGCCTACCGATCCCAAGCAAGACATTGTCGTGGGAGTTTGGTCAAGGCACATCCGTTAAAAGATAACGCAGTGTCCTAAGATGAGCTCAACGAGAACAGTAAATCTCGTGGTGGAACAAAAGGGTAAAAGCTCGCTTGATTCTCGATTTCCAGCATTTAATACGAACCGTGAAAGCGTGGCCTATCGATCCTTTAGCCCTTCTAATTTGAAGCTAGAGGTGTCGGTGTTACCACAGGATAATCGCTTGTGGCAGCCAAGCCGCTCATAGCGACGCTGCTTTTTGATCCTTCGATGCCCGCTTCTTTCCTATCATTGTGAAGCGTAATTCACCAAGTGTTGGATTGTTCACCCACCAATAGGGAACGTGAGTCGGGTTTAGACCGTCGTGAGACAAAGTTAGTTTTACCCTACCGATGACAAAGGTTCGCAATAGTAATTCAACCTAGTACGAGAGGAACCGCTGATTCGCACAATTGGTCATCGCGCTTGGTTGAAAAGCCGCGCGCTGGTTACCGCGGCGCTGGATTATGATCAACGCTTAAGTCGTAATCCGGCTAGACGCTGATGCGCCGCCCGTCCGCTTGTCGACCAAAGCAGGGGCCCCGTGCAGGCACGCGTGTCGCTTGGCGATGCCCGCCGGGCGGATGAGGCCTACGGACGCCAGAAACGCAATTCCATCGAGCGGCGGGCGTAATCCTTGCAGATCGACTTAAATACGCTGGACGGGTATTGTGGTGGCAGAGTGGCCTTGCCGCCACGATCCACCGAGATTCAGCCCTTGTCGCTTCGATTCGCCCCTCCTCTTCCCCTTCCTCCTTCCCCCCAAAAACTCGTCCCAACTACAAATAATTGCTCCTCCCATGCTCTGGGTCATGCGCGCTCGGCGCGTGCTCACTGAAGTCCTAGCTAGCGCCACCCGGCGCCCAGCCCCGAAGTCACGCAATCTAGCGCCGAGTCAAGGCTCCCAGACACGAAGTCGCGCACGGTCATGCTAGCTAGACTCAACACGGCGGCTCAGACTCGAAGTCATGGTGCCCTGTGCCTCGAGTCACGCCAGCCAGACTCGAGTCACGGTGCCCAAGCCTCGAGTCATGCTCGAAGTCACGCCAGCCGCTGCTCGAAGTCACGGTGGGCCAGGACTCGAGTCACGCCGTCACGCTTAGCCAAGACTCGAAGTCACGCGCCCATGCCTCGAGTCACGCCGTCATGCTAGCCGGCCAGTCAAGGTGCCCAGGACTCGAGTCACGCCGACACGCTTAGCCAAAGACTGAAGTCACAAAGGCCCATGCCTCGAAGTCACGCCGTCACGCTTAGCCGCCGAGTCAAGGTGCCCAGGACTCGAGTCACGCTTAGCCAAGACTCGAGTCACGCCTGAGACACGCTAGCCGTCACTGCGTTCTCGCTGAAGTCACGCTTAGCCAGGACTCGAGTCACGGTGCCCATGCCTCGAAGTCACGCCGAGTCACGCGAAGGCCGAAGTCAAGGTGCCCAGGACTCGAGACACGCTTAGCCAGGACTCGAGTCACGCAGGCACGCTGCCTCGAGTCACGCCGAGTCACGCTAGCCAGCCAGACTCGAAGTCACGGTGGCCCAGCGCCTCGAAGTCACGCCGAGACACGCTACGCCGAAGTCACGGCGGGCTGAGTCACGCGAAGCCACTCGAAGTCACGGTGCCCAGACTCGAGTCACGCCGAGTCACGCTAGCCGCGTCGAAGTCACGCCAGGCTCGAGTCACGCTAGCCAGCTGACTCGAGTCACGCCGGTCACGCTTAGCCAGGCCGAAGTCAAGGTGCCCAGGACTCGACCACGCCGAGGAACGCTGAAGCCAGCTGGACTCGAGTCACGGCCCAGGCTCGAAGTCACGCTCGAGTCACGCTAGCCAGCGCCGAGTCACGGGTGGCCGTGACTCGAAATCACGCCGTCACGCGCCAGACTCGAGTCACGCTGCCAGGACTCGAGTCACGCTGCCAGGACTCGAGTCACGCCGTCACGCGAAGGCCGCTGAGTCAAGGTGCCCAGACTCGAGTCACGCCGAGACGCGCTAGCCAAGACTCGAGTCACGGTGCTCAGCCTCGAAGTCACGCTGAGTCACGCTAGCCAGCGCCGAGTCACGGTGCCCTGTGACTCGAAGTCACGCTAGCCAGACTCGAAGTCACGGTGCCCAGACTCGCGTCACGCTAGCCGGGCCGCTCGAGTCACGCTTAGCCAGGACTCGAAGTCACGCTCGGTCACGCTAGCCGCTGAAATCAAGGTGCCCAGACTCGAGTCACGGTGCCCAGGCTTCGAAGTCACGCCGAGTCACGCTTAGCCGGGCCGCTGAGTCACTGGGTGGCCAGGACTCGAAGTCACGCCGTCACGCGCCAAGACTGAAGTCACGCCGCCAGACTCGAAGTCACAGCGCTCATGCCTCGAAGTCACGCCGTCACGCGAAGGCCGCCGAGTCAAGGTGCCCAGACTCGACCACGCCGACACGCTTAGCCGCCGAGTCACGGTGCCCAGGCCTCGAAGTCACGCCGAGTCACGCTTAGCTGGGCCGAAGTCACGGTGGCCAGGACTCGAGTCACGCTTAGCCAGACTCGAAGCCACGCCGTCACGCTGAGCCTCGAAGTCACGCTAGCCAGACTCGAAGTCACGCTTAGCCAGGAATCGAGTCACGCCGGTCACGCTAGCCGGCCGAGTCAAGGTGCTGTGACTCGAAGTCACGCCGCGTCACGCTAGCCGGACTGAAGTCACGCCAGCCAGACTCGAGTCACGCTAGCCAGGACTCGAAGTCACGCTAGCCAGGACTCGAAGTCACGCCGGATCACGCTAGCCAGCCGCTGAAGTCAAGGTGCCCAGACTCGAAGTCACGCCGAGACACGCTAGCCAAGACTGAAGTCACGGTGCCCAGCCTCGAAGTCACGCCGAGTCACGCTAGCGGCCGAAAGCCGAGTCACGGGCTGTGACCCGAAGTCACGCCGTCACGCTTAGCCGCCGAAGTCGTATAGCAGACTCGAAAGTCACGCTAGCCAGGACTCGAGTCACGCCAGCCGACTCGAAGTCACGCCGGGTCACGCTAGGCCGAAAGTCAAGGTGCCCAGGACTCGAAGTCACGCCGGACACGCCGAAGCCGCCGAGTCACGGTGCCCAGGCCTCGAAGTCACGCCGTCACGCTAGCCGCCGAAGTCAAGGTGCCCAGACTCGAAGTCACGCTAGCCAGACTCGAAGTCACGGTGCCCAGGCCTCGAGTCACGCCGTCACGCGCCAGGACTCGAAGTCACGCAGACTGTGATCACGCCGCGACACGCTTAGCCAGCCGGCCGAGTCACGGTGGCCGGACTCGAAGTCACGGTGAGCCCGCCGAAGTCAGGTGCCCAGGACTCGAGTCACGCGACAGTCACGCCGACTCGAGTCACGCCGGCTCGAGTCATGCTCGAAGTCACGCTTAGCCAGCCGCCGAGTCACGGTGCCCAGGCCTCGAGTCACGCCGGTCACGCTAGCCGCCGAGTCAAGCCGCCTCGACTCGAGTCACGCTAGCCAGACTCGAGTCACGATGCCTAGGCCTCGAGTCACGCTAGCCAGCCGATCGAGTCACGATGGCCAGGACCCGAAGTCACGCCGTCATGCTAGCGCCGCCGAGTCACGGCGTTCCTGACTCGAGTCACGCGACTGATCGAGCCTAGTCCGCTAAGACTAGGGTTTATATCGAAGTCACATTGCCCGTGAACGACTCGAGTCACGTTGCCTGGGACCGTGGGTCTCCAAGGCCCAGACTGAGTCACGCTGCCCGTAACTCGAAGTCATCCTGCCCCGCTCTGGGCTTATATTGGGGATGATTCGATCTCGAGGAATATTCTCGTCACGTAAGCACCAACGCCCAAACTCAATCCCTAATCCTCTTGAATGGGTATCAAGACACACATCCCCTTGCATCTTCAATGGGGCTCGGAAGGTTTGTGGGAGTAACCAACTAAAGTACCACTCACCAGGTCGGTAAGAAATCCATAAATGATGAATCAATGGACCAAATGATATGAAATTTGGAAGGCAATATGGAAATGCTATGGAGAACATGCCTGCAAAAATTCAGCCCAAAATTCGACCTCTAGACCCATTATCCGAATTTTCGGGACTTTCTCGATTTCGATCCATAAATCATAAGTGAGGAATGGCTGCATGAAATGATCTGAAATTTGGTGGGCATGTTAGAAATATTCTCTAGAACATGCCTGCAAAAAATCAGCTCAAAATTCGACCTCTAGACCCATTTTCTAATTTTTCGGTATTTTCAGAATTTTCGCCTCTTCAAAAATTCATAATAAATTATTCCCTTGGAGAAAAATTATGAAATTTTGGGGACAAGGAGATCTCATTTTTCTAAGCATGTCTGCAAAAAATTGCATCAAAATACGATCTCTAGGTCCAAATTTGGACTTATGTCTACTCAGAAAAAAGGTATCTACTTGTACAAAATGGGTTTTTGCAAAATAGCCTATTATAGGGGGGAGGTGTGACTCGACCAAACCAGGACCCGAGCAGGCAAGGCTCTGGCGCCATGGGCTACCTTCTGGCGCATATGGGAGCCCGTGAGTGTTCCTATATGCGCTCGCCCATGGCACGGTGGTGATACTCATCCACTACCGAATCTCGCCGAGCTCTCGGCCGATTTCGAGCGTCCCTCGGATCGTGGTGGGAATTGCGGCGTGGCTGGTTTGTGCATGGGTGATGCTCGGTCTATGCATCTCGGGGCATGTTGGTGGGCTATCTGGCACGCTTTTATGCCTCCGCTGTATTCGCTATCTCGCCGGTGCCGATTGGGTCCCGAGCCCTCGCTTGGTCATATGCCGCTCCACCTCGAGCACGTAGTCGGGTTCCTGGGATTTCCTTGGGCGCAGCGGGCTCTTGGCACAATTGTGGAATCGTGGCGGGCGAGATCTAGAGCATTGAGGACGATTGGCTATGCATCACGGCACGCTGTTGGGCATCTCGCCGTGCCTCGTTGCATATCCTCCTTGTCGAGGTGTCGTTGAGTCGTGAATCGATACCCCAATTGAACCGCGTTTCGACCGATCCTTCAAGGAATGCGAGCGAACAGTCGGGCTTCGCCCCTGCGGTCTCGAGGCCATGGCTATATTGTGCACATCACGGCGGGGCGGGCTAGGTGATGCCCGCCGAGGTGCCCGCAGCCTTGGTAATACACCTCGAACGCGGCGCCGGGCGCCGTGGCACCGATTGGTCGATGACGGCAAGTGCGGGTGGGGCTCGCAATGACGCGATTCGGTTTTGACGAACGATGCGCAGTGACCCTTTTAACGTCTCAATGCAATGGCGAGCGTATCGCATGGGGGATGGACATTTGGGGGTGCCAGCCATGGCTAACCGAATGACATTCCCACGAGCCGATGCGCGGCGCGATCGGAGTTGAGGCGTTTCTAACCTGCCCCTTCGAGACCATGCCATGCCTAGCGGTGCGATCGGGCGCGCCGGATAAGTCTTCCATATGCTTGCATGCCTCCGCAAGGCGGTGTGGCTCGTCCGGCCGTGGTTGAGTCTAGCGAGCGCGCTGGCGTGCGAAAGCGGTGATCGGGTTGTTAGTGCCGGGCCGCCTCTTGCTCGCATCGAACGGCCATGCGGCACCTCTTCAAAGTGCCACCGTGAGCTGTTGTGCCTCTGTTCATGACGTGGTTCTTGTGTTGCCTACCCTGGCGGCATTCGCCCCTCCTCACGCCTCTTTCCATCCTGCCCCGCAAGGGTCAGCTTGGGAATCGCTTGCGATGCATGCGATCCGCATTAGTCATGCGCTTTCCATGGCTCCTCGCGCCGCATGAATCACCGTTTCTTGATGCGTGACACGCGGTGAACGTGGGGTGTTATTCCCCATCGTGTCCCTTCGACATTTCGGCCGCCTGCATCGACGCTGCCGTCAAGGCAGCCGCGAGCTCCCTTGGGCTGGCAAAGACTGCTCTGCTGCAAGGTCATGGATGGATGCTACCTGGTTGATCCCGCCAAAGAGTCATATGCTTGTCTCAAAGATTAAGCCATGCATGTGTAAGTATGAACTAATTCGCATCGTGAAACCGCGAATGGCTCATTAAATCGCTTATAGTTTGTTTGATGGTATCTACTACTCTGATAACCGTAGTAATTCTAGAGCTAATACGCAACAAACCCCGACTTCTGGAAGCGGATGCATTTATTAGATAAAGGTCAACGCAGTTCACCGTTGCTTTGATGATTCATGATAACTGTCGGATCGCACGCCCTCGTGCCGGCGACGCATCATTCAAATTTCTGCCTCTATCAACTTTCGATGGTAGGATAGTGGCCTACCATGGTGGTGACGGTGACTGAGAATTAGGGTTCGATTCCTGAGAGGAGCCCGAGAAACGGCTACCACATCCAAGGAAGGCAGCAAAGAAGCGCAAATTACCCAATCCTCGACACCGGAGGTAGTGACAATAAATAATAATACCGGCTCTTCGAGTCCGTAATTGAATGAGTACAATCTAAATCCCTTAACGAGGATCCATTGAGGGCAAGTCCTGGTGCCAGCGCGTAATTCCAGCCCAATAGCGATATTTAAGTTGTTGCGCTTAAAAGCTCGTGAGTTGACCTTGGGTTGGTCGACGGTCCGCCATCGTGTGCACCGGCCGCTCGCCCTTCGCCGGCGATGCGCCCTGGCCTTAATCGTCGGTCGTATCTCCTCCGCCAAGTACTTTGAAGAAATTAGAGTGCTCAAAGCAAGCCTACGCCTCGATACATTAGCATGGGATAACATCATAGGATTCTCGATCCTATTGTGTTGGCCTTCTGGATCTGAGTAATGATTAACAGGACAATGGGGCATTCAGATTTCATAGTCGAGGTGAAATTCTTGGATTTATGAAAGACGAACAATCGCGAAAGCATTTGCCAAGGATGTTTTCATTAATCAAGAACGAAGTTGGGGGCTCAAGACGATCGATACCGCCCTAGTCTCAACCATAAACGATGCCGACCAGGATCACGGATGTTGCTTTTAGGACTCACTGCACCTTATGAGAAATCAAAGTCTTTGGGTTCCGGGAGTATGGTCGCAAGGCTGAAACTTAAAGGAATTGACGGAAGGGCACCACTGTGGAGCCGAGCCTCGCTTAATTTGACTCAACACGGAAACTTACCAGTCCGCATAGTAAGGATTGACAGATCGAGAGCTCTTTCTTGATTCTATGGGTGGTGGTGCATGGCCGCTCTTAGTTGGTGGAGCGATTTGTCCGGTTAATTCCGCTAATCTAACGAGACCTCACCGCTAACTAGCTATGCGGAGGTAACCCTCCACGCCACCTTCTTAGAGGACTATGGCCGCCAGCCACTAAGTTTGAGGCAATAACAGTCCGTGATGCCCTTAGATGTTCCGGGTCGCACGCGCGCTACATCGATGTATTCAACGAAGTCTATAGCCTTGGCCGACAGTGCCCGTAATCTTTGAAATTTCATCGTGACGGGATAGATCATTGCAATTGTTGGTCTTCAACGAGGAATTACTAGTAAGCGCGAGTCATCACCGCTGCTGACTACGCCCCGCTTTTGTACACACCGCCCGCCGCCCTACCGATTGAATGGTCCTGAAGTGTTCTGATCGCGCGACGTAAGGTCCGCGTCGGGCGACGCTGTGAGAAGTCCATCGAACCTTATCATTTAGAGGAAGGAGAAGTCGTGAATAAGGTTTCCGTGAGGTGAACCCGCTGAAGCGATCATTGTCGATGCCTCGCAATCCACGACCCGCGAACGCAGCTTCCACACGGCAAGCGATGTCGCCGGCAGCTGACCGCCGCCGGTCGAATCGGCATCACGCTTCGAGCGCATGCGCCTCGCCCCAAGACACAACAACAAAAACCTGGCGCCGAATGCGCCAAGGAAGTCGTGAATCGCTTACGCCACTTTAGGCCCTGGAACTGCTCAGACGGGCGGCGCCAAGAACACACTCGAAGTCTAGAACGACTCTCTGAACGGATATCTCGCCTCGTGATCGATGAAGAACGAGCGAAATGCGATACTTGGTGTGAATTGCGTAATCCCGTGAACCATCGAAGTCTTTGAACGCAAGTTGCGCCCAAAGCCATTAGGCCAAGGGCACGCCGCCTGGTGTCACAAATCGTTGTTCAATCCCCGCTCAGAGGCGCCGGGCGGCGGGCGAACGTCGGCTTCCCGTGAGCGAAGCGCCGCGTTGGCCGAAAATCGGGTTCGTGGTGGAGGCGCCGCCATGACAGACGGTGGTCGAGCCGCACCGAGGCTGGCCGTGCGCGGTCCTCCGCTAGTCACGACCTGACCCAACAACGGCACCGACGCCATGATGCGACTCTCAGGTCAAAGTGGCTACCCGCCGAAGTTTAAGCATATCAATAAGCTGAGGAAAAGAAACTAACAAGGATTCCCCTAGTAACGGCGAGCTAACCGGAAGAGCCCACCATGAGAATCGGCCGCCTCAAGCGTCCGAATTGTAGTCCGAGAAGCGCCTCACGCGGATCGGCCCAAGTCCCCTGGAAGTGGGCGCCAGAGAGGTGAGAGCCCCGCAGTGCTCGACCGCCGCACCACGAGGCGCCGCTTTACGAAGCCGTTGTTTGGGAATGCAGCCCTAATCGGGCGGTAAATTCCGGCCCAAGGCTAAATACCGCGAGAGACCGATAAGCGAACAAGTACCGCGAGGGAAAGATGAAAAGGACTTTGAAAAGAGAGTCAAAGAGTGCTTGAAATTGCTCGGAGGGAAGCGGATGGGGCCGCGATGTGCCGCGGCCGGATGTGGAACGGCGAAGCCGGCCCGCTAATCGACTCGAGGCACCGACCGACGCTGGATTGGCGGCGTGGCCCAAGCCCGGCCGCCGATAAGCCCGCTGATACGCCATCGCCGCGATCGTGGAACGCAAAGCGCTACGCTTACCGGGCAGCCAAGCACTCGCGCCCGGCGCCGGCTCATGGTTTCTATCCGCCCGCCTTGAAACACTGACCAAGGAGTCCGACATGTGTGCGAGTCAATCCGGCGAGCAAAACCCGTAGCGCGCAAGGAAGCTAATTGGCGGATCTCGCGTTGCACCGCCGACCGACCCCGATCTCCCGTGAAGGGTTCGAGCGAGAGCACTGTCGACCCGGAAGATGGTGAACTATGCCTCGAAGCGGGCGGCCGCAGGAAACTCGTGGAGGCCCGCAGCCGATACCGACGCAAATCGCTCGTCTGACTTGGGTATAGGGGCGAAGACTAATCGAACTGCCTAGTAGCCGGTTCCCTCCGGTTTCCTCAGATAGCCGGAGCTCGCGCGAAGTTCTATCGGTAAAGCCAATGATTAGAGGCATCGGGGCGCAACGCCTGACCTATTCTCAAACTTTAAATAGGTAGGACGCTGGCCGCCCGCTGAGCCGCTGACTAATCGAGAGCTCCAAGTGGGCCATTTTTGGTAAGCGTGAATCAGCGATGCGGGATGAACCTAAGTCGGGTTACTGCGCCCAACCACGCGCTAACCTAGACCCCACAAAGGGTGTTGGTCGATTAAGACAAAGCAGATTCGCGGGTCATGGAAGTCGAACCGCTTAAGGAGTGTGTAACAACTCACCTGCCGAATGAACTAGCCCTGAAAATGGATGGCGCTGAAGCCGCGACCTATACCCTCCGCCGGGCAAGCGCCAGCCCCGATGAGTAGGAGGGCGCTGGCCGCCGCAAACCCGGCGCGAGCCCGGCGAGCGCCGTCAGGCAGATCTTGGTGGTAGTAGCAAATATTCAAATGAGAACTTTGAAGGCCAAGAGGGAAAGGTTCCGTGTGAACAGCAGTTGGACACGGGTTAGTCGATCCTAAGCGGACGGGGAAGTCTCGCCTGATAGCGCCGCGAGCGCCAGACGCCAAAGGGAATCGGGTTAAAATTCCCGAACCGGACGTGGCGGCCGACGGCAACGTTAGGAGTCCGAGACGCCGGGCGGGCCTCGGAAGAGTTATCTTTTCTCGCTTAACTACCGCCCACTCGAAACGGCCACCGGAGGTAGGGTCCAATGGCCGAAGAGCACCGCACGCCGCGCAGAAACCGGCAGCCTCTGCCCTTGAAAATCCGGAGGACCGAGTGCCTCCCACGCCGGCCGCATTTCATAACCGCATCAGTTCCAAGGTGAATGTACCGTCGATGGAACAATGTAGGCGGGAAGTCGGCAAATGGATCCGTGAACTCCTGAAAAGGATTGGCTCGGTGGTCGGGCACGGGTCCCGGCCCCAACTCCGCCGCTGCCGGCCATCGCCGAAGCCGCTTCCCGCCGAGCGGTCAAGCCAGTTTGCCGGGGACGGACCGAACGGCCCTCCGGCCTTCTTCCCGGCGCCGAACAGCCGACTCGTAATCGTACGACAAGGGGAATCCGACCGCTTAATTAAAACAAAGCATTGCGATGGTCCCCGCGATGTCGACGCAATGTGATTTCTCGCCAAAGGCTCAATGTCAAAGTGAAGAAATTCAACCAAGCGCTGGTAAACGGCGGAGTAACTATGACTCTCTTAAGGTAGCCAAATGCCTCGCCATCTAATTAGTGACGCCGCATGAATGGATTAACGAGATTCCCATCGTCCCTCGCCTACTATCCAAATAAACCACACCAAGGAACGCTTGGAATCAACGGGAAAGAAGACCTCGCTGAGCTTGACTCTAGTCCGACTTTGTGAAATGACTTGAGAGGTGTAGGATAAGTGGAGCCGAGACGGCGAAAGTGAAATACCACTACTTTTAACGTTATTTTACTTATTCCGCGAAGCTGAGGCGGCATCGCCTCCTTTTGGACCCAAGGTCGGCCCGCCGGCCGATCCGCGGAAGACATTGTCGTGGGGAGTTTGGTCAAGCGCACATCCGTTAAAAGATAACGCAGTGTCCTAAGATGAGCTCAACGAGAACGTAAATCTCGTGTGGAACAAAAGGGTAAAAGCTCGCTTGATTCTCGATTTCCAAGATTTAATACGAACCGTGAAAGCGTGGCCTATCGATCCTTTAGCCCTTCGAATTTGAAGCTAGAGGTGTCGTAAAAGTTACCACAGGATAATCGCTTGTGGCAGCCAAGCGCTCATAGCGACGCTGCTTTTTGATCCTTCGATGTCCGCTCTTCCTATCATTGTGAAGCGTAATTCACCAAGTGTTGGATTGTTCACCCACCAATAGGGAACGTGAGTCGGGTTTAGACCGTCGTGAGACAAAGTTAGTTTTACCCTACCGATGACAAGGTCGCAATAGTAATTCAACCTAGTACGAGGAACCGCTGATTCGCACAATTGGTCATCGCGCTTGGTTGAAAAGCCGCGCGCCGGTTACCGTGGCGCTGGGATTATGATCAACGCCTAAGTCGATCCGCCAGACGCGATGCGCCGCCCGCCGTCCGCTTGTCGACCAGCAGCAGGGCCCCGCCCGTAGGCACGCGTTGCCGGCGATGCCACGGGCGGATCGCCCGGCCGACGCCGTGAAACGCAATTCCCATCGAGCGCGGGCGTAATCTTTGCGCACGACTTAAATACGCTGATGGGGTATTGTAAGGCAGAGTGGCCTTGCCGCCACGATCCACTGAGATTCAGCCCTTGTCGCTTCGATTCGTCCCTCCCCTCCCCCTCCTCGCTCCCCCCCTCCCCCCTTCCCCCCAAAAAATCGTCCCAACTACAAATAATTGCTCCTCCCATGTCGGGGGTTGCGCGCCCCGAAGTGCGTGCCCACGGAAGTCCTAGCTAGCGTCACCCGGCGCCCAGCCCCGAGTCACGCAACCTAGCGCCCGAGTCAAGGCTCCCAGCACACGAGTCGCGCACGGTCATGCTAGCTAGACTCAACACGGTGCCTAGGACTCGAGTCATGGTGCCCAGCCTCGAGTCACGCCAGCCAGACTCGAGTCAGGTGCCCAAGCCTCGAGTCATGCTCGAAGTCACGCTTAGCCGCTGCTCGAGTCACGGCGGGCCGTGACTCGAAGTCACGCCGTCACGCTTAGCCAAGACTGAAGTCACGGCGGCCATGACTCGAGTCACGCCGTCACGCTTAGCCAAGACTGAGTCACGGTGCCTAAGACTGAAGTCACGCCACGCTTAGCCAGACTCGAGTCACGCGCCCATGCCTCGAGTCACGCCGGTCATGCTAGCCAGCTGAGTCAAGGTGCCTAGGACTCGAAGTCACGCCGGACACGCTTAGCCAAGACTGAGTCACATCATGCCTCGAAGTCACGCCGTCACGCTTAGCCGCCGAGTCAAGGTGCCCAGACTCGAGTCACGCTTAGCCAAGACTTGAGTCACGCCGAGACACGCTTAGCTGGCCGCCGAGTCACGGGTTCTGGCCGAGTCACGCTAGCCAGGACTCGAGTCACGGTGCCCGTGCCTCGAAGTCACGCCGAGACACGCCAGCCGGGCCACGGCCACGGACCAGGCCTCGAGTCACGCTTAGCCAGGACTCGAGTCACGGTGCCCAGGCCTCGAAGTCACGCCGAAAGTCACGCTTAGCCTGCTCGAGCCACGGCGGGCCGTGACTCGAAGTCACGCTTGTCACGCTTAGCCGCCGAGTCAAGGTGCCCAGACTCAATCACGCCGGACACGCTTAGCCAGCGAAGTCACGGTGCCCAGGCCTCGAGTCACGCCAAGGCCACGCTAGCCGCTGAGTCACGGCAGCTGTGCCTCGAAGTCACGCTTAGCCAGACTCGAGTCAAGGTGGCCAGACTCGAAGTCAAGCTCGGTCATGCTAGGCCGAAGTCAAGGTGCCTGTGCCAGACTCGAGTCACGGTGCCCGTGCTGAAGTCACGCCGTCACGCTTAGCCGCCGAGTCAAGGTGCCCAGACTCGAAGTCACGCCGACACACGCTTAGCCAGACTCGAAGTCACGGTGCCCAGGCCTCGAAGTCACGCCGGTCACGCTAGCCGCCGAGTCACGGTGCCCAGGACTCGAGTCACGCCGGACACGAGCCGCCGAAGTCACGACTGCCGGTGAGCCGTGACTCGAGTCACGCCGTCACGCGAAGCCGCCGAAAGTCAAGGTGCCCAGACTCGAAGTCACGCCGACACGCGAAGCCGCCGAAAGTCACGGTGCTGTGCCTCGAAGTCACGCCGAGTCACGCGAAGCCGCCGAGTCACGGTGCTCGTGCTCTGGAGTCACGCTTAGCCGCCGAGTCACGGCTGTGACTCGAAGTCACGCCGGGTCACGCTTAGCCAAGACTGAAGTCACGCCGCCAGACTCGAAGTCACAAAGGCCCATGCCTCGAAGTCACGCCGTCACGCTTAGCCGCCGAGTCAAGGTGCCCAGACTCGACCACGCCGACACGCGAGCCAGGCTGAGTCACGGTGCCAGGCCTCGAAGTCACGCCGAGTCACGCTTAGCCGCTGAAGTCACGGTGGCCAGGACTCGAGTCACGCTAGCCAGACTCGAGTCACGCCGTCACGCGAGCCAGTGCTCGAAGTCACGCTAGCCAGACTCGAGTCACGCTAGCCAGACTCGAAGTCACGCCGGTCACGCGAAGGCCGAGTCAAGGTGCCCAGACTCGAAGTCACGCCGAGACACGCTTAGCCGGCACTGAAGTCACGGTGCCTGTGCTCGAAGTCACGCCGGTCACGCAAGCCGGCCGAGTCACGCCAGACTCGAAGTCACGCCAGCCGTCACGCTAGCCAGACTCGAAGTCACGCCTCACGCGAAGGCCGAGTCAAGGTGCCCAGACTCGAAGTCACGCCGAGACACGCTTAGCCAGACTCGAGTCACGGTGCTCCAGCCTCGAGTCACGCCGAGTCACGCTAGCCGGCCGAGTCACAGGCTGTGACCCGAAGTCACGCCGTCACGCTAGCCGCCGAAGTCGTGCAGCCAGACTCGAAGTCACGCTAGCCAGACTCGAAGTCACGCTAGCCAGGACTCGAAGTCACGCCGTCACGCTAGCCGAGTCAAGGTGCCCAGACTCGAAGTCACGCCGACACGCTAGCCGCCGCCGAAGTCACGGTGCTCGTGCCTCGAGTCACGCCGTCACGCTTAGCCAGGCCGAAGTCAAGGTGCCCGTGACTCGAAGTCACGCTAGCCAGACTCGAGTCACGGCGGCCCAGGCCTCGAAGTCACGCCGTCACGCTTAGCCAGACTCGAAGTCACGGCCCAGACTCGAAGTCACGCCGCGACACGCTTGCCAGCCGGGCCGAGTCACGGCGTTCGGACTCGAGTCACGCAGAGCTCGCGCCGAGTCAAGGTGCCCAGACTCGAGTCACGCCTAGCCGTGACTCGAAGTCACGGTGGCTGTGCCTCGAAGTCATGCTCGAGTCACGCCAGCCGCCGAGTCACGGTGGCTGACTCGAAGTCACGCCGAGACACGCTAGCCAAGACTCGAGTCACGGTGCCCAGGCCTCGAAGTCACGCTTAGCCGCCGAGTCACGGTGCCCAGGCCTCGAAGTCACGCCGTCACGCGAAGCCGCCGAGTCAAGCCGCCCGGATCGAGTCACGCTAGCCAGACTCGAGTCACGATGCCTAGGCCTCGAGTCACGCTTAGCCGCCGATCGAGTCACGATGGCCAGGACCCGAGTCACGCCGTCATGCTAGCTGGCCGAGTCACGGCGTTCTTACTCGAGTCACGCACTGATCGTGAGCCTAGTCCGCTAAGACTAGGGTTTATATCGAAGTTACATTGCCCGTGAACGACTAAGTCGCGATGCCTGGGACCAGGGTCTCCAAGGCCTCAGACTGAGTCACGCTGCCCGTAACTCGAGTCATCCCGGCCCGCCTGGGCTTATATTGGGGATGATTCGATCTCGAGGAATATTCTGGTCACGTAAGCACCAACGCCCAAACTCAATCCCTAATCCTCTTGAATGGGTATCAAGACACACATCCCCTGCATCTTCAATGGGGCTCTAAGGTTTGTGGAGTAACCAACTAAAGTACCACTCACCAGGACGGTAAGAAATCCATAAATGATGAATCAATGGACCAAATGATATGAAATTTGGAAGGCAATATGGAAATGCTATGGAGAACATGCCTGCAAAAATTCAGCCCAAAATTCGACCTCTAGACTCCATTATCCGAATTTTCGACTTTCTCGATTTCGATCCATAAATCATAAGTGAGGAATGGCTGCATGAAATGATCTGAAATTTGGTGGGCATGTTAGAAATATTCTCTAGAACATGCCTGCAAAAAATCAGCTCAAAATTCGACCTCTAGACCCATTTTCTAATTTTTCGGTATTTTCAGAATTTTCGCCTCTTCAAAATTCATAATAAATTATTCCCTTGGAGAAAATTATGAAATTTTGGGGACAAGGAGATCTCATTTTTCTAAGCATGTCTGCAAAAATTGCATCAAAATACGATCTCTAGGTCCAAATTTGGACTTATGTCTACTCGTAAAAGGTATCTACTTGTACAAAATGGGTTTTTGCAAAATAGCCTATTATGTGGGAGTGTGACTGACCAAACCAGACCCGAGCAGTAGGCTCTGGCGCCATGGGCTACCTGGCGCATATGGGAGCCCGTAGTGTGTTCCTATATGCGCCCGCCCATGGCACTGGTGATACTCATCCACTATCAAATCTCGCCGAGCTCTGGCCGATTTCGCGCCCCTGATCGTGGTGGGAATTGGCGGCGTGGCTGGTTTGTGCATGGGTGATGCTCGGTCTATGCATCTCGGGCATGTTGGTGGGCTATCTGGCACGCTTTTTATGCCTCCGCTGTATTCGCTATCTCGCCGGTGCCGATTGGGTCCCGAGCCCTCAAGGTCATATGCCGCCCACCCCGAGCACGAGTCGGGTTCTGGGATTTCCTTGGGGCGCAGTGCGGCTCTTGGCACAATTGCGGAATCGTGGCGGGCGAGATCTAGAGCATTGAGGACGATTGGCTATGCATCACGGGCACGCTGTTGGGCATCTCGGCTCGTGGCCTCGTTGCATATCCTCCTTGTCGAGGTGCCGTTGAGTCGTAAACTGATACCCCAATTGGAACCGGGCGGGTTTCGACCGATCCTTCGAAGGAATGCGAGCGAACAGCTGGGGCTTCGTCCCCGGTGTCTCGAGGCCATGGCTATATTGTGCACATCACGAAGGGGGGTGGGCTAGGTGATGCCCGCTGAGGGTGCCCGCAGCCTTGGTAATACACCCCTAACGCGGCGCCGGCGCCGTGGCACCGATTGGTCGATGACGGCAAGTGTCAGTGGGGCTCGCAATGACGCGATTCGGTTTTGACTAACGATGCGCAGTGACCCTTTAACGCCTCGATGCAATGGCGAGCGTGTTCGCGAGGGGATGGACATTTGGGGCGCCGCCATGGCTAACCGAATGACATTCCCACGAGCGATGCGCGCGGCGCTGATCGGAGTTGGAGGCGTTTCGAATCGTGCCCTTCGAGACCATGCCATGCCTAGCGGTGCGGATCGGGCGCGCCGGATGCTTCCATATGCTTGCATGCCTCCGGCAAAGGCGGTGTGGCTCGTCCGGCCGTGTTGAGTCTAGCGAGCGCGCGGGCGTGCGAAGCGTGATCGGGTTGTTAGTGCCGGCCGGCCCTTGCTCGCATCGAACGGCCTTGGCGGCAGCTCTTTTCAAAGTGCCACCGTGAGCTGTTGTGCCTCTGTTCATGACGTGGTTCTTGTGTTGCCTACCCCTTGCGGCATTCGCGCCCTCCTCACGCCTCTTTCCATCCCGTGCCCGGCGGGTCGCTTGGGAATCGCTTGCGATGCATGCGATCCGCATTAGTCATGCGCTTCCATGGCTCCCGCTCGCATGAATCACCGTTTTCTTGATGCGTACACGCGTGAACGTGGGGTGTTATTCCCATCGTGTCCCTTCGACATTTCGTCGCCTGCATCGACGCTGCCGTCAAGGCAGGCCGCGAGCTCCCCTTGGGCCTGGCAAAGACTGCTCGGGCGGCAAGGTCATGGATGGATGCTACCTGGTTGATCCCGCCAAGAGTCATATGCTTGTCTCAAAGATTAAGCCATGCATGTGTAAGTATGAACTAATTCAGATCGTGAAACCGCGAATGGCTCATTAAATCGCTTATAGTTTGTTTGATGGTATCTACTACTCTGATAACCGTAGTAATTCTAGAGCTAATACGCAACAAACCCCGACTTCGAAGGGATGCATTTATTAGATAAAGGTCAACGCAGTTCACCGCTGCTTTGATGATTCATGATAACTGTCGGATCGCACGGCCTTGTGCCGCGACGCATCATTCAAATTTCGCCTCTATCAACTTTCGATGGTAGGATAGTGGCCTACCATGGTGGTGACGGTGACTGAGAATTAGGGTTCGATTCCTAGAGGAGCCCGAGAAACGGCTACCACATCCAAGGAAGGCAGCAGCGCCAAGAAATTACCCAATCCTCGACACTGGGAGGTAGTGACAATAAATAACAATACCGGCTCTTCGAGTCCGTAATTGGAATGAGTACAATCTAAATCCCTTAACGAGGATCCATTGAGGGCAAGTCCGTGCCGCAAGCCGCGTAATTCCAGCCCAATAGCGATATTTAAGTTGTTGCGCTTAAAAAGCTCGTAGTTGACCTTGGGTCGGGTCGACGGTCCGCCATCGTGTGCACCGGCCGGCTCGCCCTTCGCCGGCTGATGCGCTCCTGGCCTTAATCGTCGGGTCAGGCTCCAAGGCTGTTACTTTGAAGAAATTAGAGTGCTCAAAGCAAGCCTACGCCTGGATACATTAGCATGGGATAACATCATAGGATTCTCGATCCTATTGTGTTGGCCTTCGGATCGGAGTAATGATTAACAGTGACAATGGGGCATTCGTATTTCATAGTCGAGGTGAAATTCTTGGATTTATGAAAGACGAACAATCACGAAAGCATTTGCCAAGGATGTTTTCATTAATCAAGAACGAAAGTTGGGGGCTCAAGACGATCGATACCGCCCTAGTCTCAACCATAAACGATGCCGACCAGGATCACGGATGTTGCTTTTAGGACTCACCGCACCTTATGAGAAATCAAAGTCTTTGGGTTCCTGGGAGTATGGTCGCAAGGCTGAAACTTAAAGGAATTGACTAGCGGCACCACCAGAGCGAGCCTCGCGCTTAATTTGACTCAACACGGAAACTTACCAGGTCCGTACATAGTAAGGATTGACAGATCGAGAGCTCTTTCTTGATTCTATGGGTGGTGGTGCATGGCCGCTTTAGTTGGTGGAGCGATTTGTCCGTTAATTCCGCTAATCTAACGAGACCTCACCGCTAACTAGCTATGCGGAGGTAACCCTCCACGCCAGCTTCTTAGAGGGACTATGGCCGCCAGTGCCA
>JAVHNN010000406.1:62500-77330 GCA_031439585.1 Pterocarpus macrocarpus
CCGAGACACGCCAGCCGGGCCGGCCACGGCCAGGCCTCGAGTCACGCTAGCCAGACTCGAGTCACGGCAGCCCAGGCCTCGAAGTCACGCCGAAGTCACGCTTAGCTGCTCGAGTCACGGTGGCCAGGACTCGAAGTCACGCGTCACGCGAAGGCCGAGTCAAGGTGCCCGACTCACGCCGACACGCGTGCCGTGACTCGAATCACGCCACGCACGCTGAGTCACGGTGCCGCCGTCACGCTAGCCAGTCGAGTCAAGGTGCCCAGGACTCGACCACGCCGGACACGCTTAGCCAGCTGAAGTCACGGTGCCCAGGCTCGAAGTCACGCCGAGTCACGCTAGCCAGCGCCGAGTCACGGTGGGCCAGGCTCGAGTCACGCCGCCAGCTGACTCGAGTCACGCTGCCAGGACTCGAGTCACGCCGCCAGACTCGAAGTCACGCCGAGTCACGCTTAGCCGCCGCCGAAAGTCACGGTGGGCTGTGGCTCGGTCACGCGAAGCGAAGACTGAAGTCACGCCGCCAGACTCGAGTCACAGTGCCCATGCCTCGAAGTCACGCCGTCACGCTAGCCGGGCCCGAGTCACGGTGCCAGGACTCGAGTCACGCCGGTCACGCGAAGGCCGCCGAGTCACGGTGCCCGTGACTCGAAGTCACGCCGGACACGCAGCCGGGCCGAAGTCACGGTGCCAGGCCTCGAAGTCACGCCGAGTCACGCTTAGCCGCCGAAGTCAAGGTGCCCAGACTCGAGTCACGCTGACACGCGAAGGCTGAAAGTCACGGTGCCCAGGCTCGAAGTCACGCTGAATACGCGAAGGCTGGGCCAGCCGAGTCACGCGCGCTGAGTGACTCGAAGTCACGCCGGTCACGCGAAGACTGAAGTCACGCCGCCAGACTCGAAGTCACAAGCGCCCATGCCTCGAAGTCACGCCGTCACGCGAAGCCGCCGAGTCAAGGTGCCCAGACTCGACCACGCCGGACACGCTTAGCCGGGCTGAAGTCACGGTGCCCAGGCCTCGAAGTCACGCTGAGTCACGCTTAGCTGGCCGCTGAAGTCACGCCAGCCTCGAGTCACGCTAGCCGACTCGAGTCACGCCAGTCACGCGAGCTGTGACTCGAAGTCACGCCAGCCAGACTCGAGTCACGCCGTGCTCGAAGTCACGCTTAGCTGGCCGCCGAAGTCACGGTGGGCCAGACTCGAAGTCACGCCGTCACGCGAAGGCCGAAGTCACGCTTAGCCAGACTCGAAGTCACGCTAGCCAGGACTCGAGTCACGCTTAGCCAGGACTCGAAGTCACGCCGTCACGCGAAGCTGGCCGCCGAGTCAAGGTGCCCAGACTCGAAGTCACGCCGAGACACGCTTAGCCGCACTGAAGTCACGGCGGCCCAGTGCCTCGAAGTCACGCCGAGTCACGCTTAGCCGGCCGAAGTCACACAAGGCCAGACCCGAAGTCACGCCGTCACGCGAAGGCCGAGTCGCAGCCAGGACTCGAAGTCACGCTAGCCAGACTCGAGTCACGCTAGCCAGACTCGAAGTCACGCCGGTCACGCGAAGCTGGCCGAGTCAAGGTGCCCAGTGACTCGAAGTCACGCCGACACGCTTAGCCGGGCCGAGTCACGGTGCTCAGTGCCTCGAAGTCACGCCGTCACGCTTAGCCGCCGAGTCAAGGTGCCCAGACTCGAAGTCACGCTTAGCCAGGACTCGAGTCACGGCGCCCAGGCCTCGAAGTCACGCCGGTCACGCTAGCCAGACTCGAGTCACGGCGCTCAGACTCGAAGTCACGCCGCGACACGCCAGCCGGGCCGAAGTCACGGTGCCCGGACTCGAGTCACGTGAGCCTCGCGCCGAGTCAAGGTGCCCAGACTCGAGTCACGCTAGCCAGACTCGAAGTCACGGCGGCCTCGAGTCATGCTCGAAGTCACGCCTAGCCTGCCGAGTCACGGTGGCAGACTCGAGTCACGCCGAGACACGCAGCCAAGACTCGAGTCACGGGCCAGGCCTCGAAGTCACGCCAGCGCGCTCGAGTCACGGTGCCCAGGCCTCGAGTCACGCTCGGGTCACGCTAGCCAGCGCTCGAGTCAAGCTGCCCGGGACTGGAGTCACGCTAGCCAGGACTCGAGTCACGATGCCTAGGCCTCGAGTCACGCTAGCCAGCGATCGAGTCACGATGGCCAGGACCCGAGTCACGCTCGGGTCATGCTAGCCAGCGCTCGAGTCACGGTGCCCCGAACTCGAGTCACGCACCCGATCAGAGCCTAGTCTGGCTAAGACTAGGGGTTTATATCGAGTTACATTGCCCGTGAACGACTCAAGTCGCGATGCCTGGGACCAGGGTCTCCAAGGCCTGTACTCGAGTCACGTTGCCCAGAACTCGAGTCATCCTGGCCCGGGCTCGGGGCTTATATTGGGGATGATTCGATCTCGAGGAATATTCTGGTCACGAAGCACCAACGCCCAAACTCAATCCCTAATCCTCTTGAATGGGTATCAAGACACACATCCCCTTGCATCTTCAATGGGGCTCGGAAGGTTTGTGGGAGTAACCAACTAAAGTACCACTCACCAGGTCGGTAAGAAATCCATAAATGATGAATCAATGGACCAAATGATATGAAATTTGGAAGGCAATATGGAAATGCTATGGAGAACATGCCTGCAAAAATTCAGCCCAAAATTCGACCTCTAGACCCATTATCCGAATTTTCGGGACTTTCTCGATTTCGATCCATAAATCATAAGTGAGGAATGGCTGCATGAAATGATCTGAAATTTGGTGGGCATGTTAGAAATATTCTCTAGAACATGCCTGCAAAAAATCAGCTCAAAATTCGACCTCTAGACCCATTTTCTAATTTTTCGGTATTTTCAGAATTTTCGCCTCTTCAAAAATTCATAATAAATTATTCCCTTGGAGAAAAATTATGAAATTTTGGGGACAAGGAGATCTCATTTTTCTAAGCATGTCTGCAAAAAATTGCATCAAAATACGATCTCTAGGTCCAAATTTGGACTTATGTCTACTCAGAAAAAAGGTATCTACTTGTACAAAATGGGTTTTTGCAAAATAGCCTATTATAGGGGGGAGGTGTGACTCGACCAAACCAGGACCCGAGCAGGCAAGGCTCGGGGCGCCATGGGCTACCCCCCTGGCGCATATGGGAGCCCGTAGTGTGTTCCTATATGCGTCTGCCCATGGCACGGTGGGTGATACTCATCCACTACCGAAATCTCGCCGAGCTCGGCCGATTTCGGGCGTCCCTCGGATCGTGGTGGGAATTGCGGCGTGGCTGGTTTGTGCATGGGTGATGCTCGGTCTATGCATCTCGGGGCATGTTGGTGGGCTATCGGTACGTTTTTTATGCCTCCGGTTGCATTCGTTGCCCGGGCCGGGTGCCGATTGGGTCCCGAGCCCTGCGTTGGGTCATATGCCGCTCCACCCCGAGCACGAGTCGTTCTGGATTTCCTTGGGGCGTTGGTGCGGGCTCCTTGGCACAATTGCGGGAATCGTGGCGGGGCGAGATCTAGAGCATTGAGGACGCATTGGCTATGCATCACGGGGCACGTTGTTGGGCATCTCGGTTTCTCGTGCCTCGGGTTGCATATCCTCCTTGTTGAGGTGCTGGTTGAGTCGTAAACTGATACCCCAATTGGAACCGGGCGGGTTTCGACCGATCCTTCGAAGGAATGCGAGCGAACAGCTGGGGCTTCGTCCCCGGTGTCTCGAGGCCATGGCTATATTGTGCACATCACGAAGGGGGGTGGGCTAGGTGATGCCCGCTGAGGGTGCCCGCAGCCTTGGTAATACACCGAACGCGGCGCCGGGCGCCGTGGCACCGATTGGTCGATGACGGCAAGTGCTCGGTGGGGCTCGCAATGACGCGATTCGGTTTTGACTTTAACGATGCGCAGTGACCCTTTAACGCCTCGATGCAATGGCGAGCGTGTCGCGAGGGGATGGACATTTGGGGCGCCGCCATGGCTAATCAATGACATTCCCACGAGCGATGCGCGCGCGCTGACCGGAGTTGGAGGCGTTTCGAATCGGTGCCCTTCGAGACCATGCCATGCCTAGCGGTGCGGATCGGGCGCGCCGGATGCTTCCATATGCTTGCATGCCTCCGGCAGCGCGGGTGTGGCTCGTCCGGCCGTGGTTGAGTCTAGCGAGCGCGGGCGTGTGGCGGTGATCGGGTTGTTAGTGCGCCGGCTCCTTGCTCGTGCATCGAACGGCTTGCGTGCAGCCCTTTTCAAAGTGCCACCGTGAGTCAAGTTGTGCCCTCGGTGTTCATGACGTGGTTCTTGTGTTGCCTACCCCGAAGTGGCATTCGCGTCCCTCCTCACGCCCTTTCCATCCCGGCGCCCGGCGGGGTCATTGGGAATCGCTTGCGATGCATGCGATCCGCATTAGTCATGCGCGTTTCCATGGCTCCGCGCTCGCATGAATCACCGTTCTCTTGATGCGGTACACGCGGTGAACGTGGGGTGTTATTCCCCATCGTGTCCCTTCGACATTTCGGTCGCCTGCATCGACGCTGCCGTCAGCGTGTCCGCGAGCTCCCCTTGGGTCGGCAGACTGCTCGGCGTGCAAGGTCATGGATGGATGCTACCTGGTTGATTCTGCCAGTAGTCATATGCTTGTCTCAAAGATTAAGCCATGCATGTCTAAGTATAAGCAACTATACGGTGAAACTGCGAATGGCTCATTAAATCAGTTATCGTTTATTTGATAGTACCTTACTACATGGATAACCGTGGTAATTCTAGAGCTAATACATGCTAAAAGCCCCGACTTCGGAAGGGGTGTATTTATTAGATAAAGGTCAACGCAGTTCGCCGTTGCTCTGATGATTCATAATAACTTAACGAATCGCATGGCCTTGCGCCGGCGATGGTTCATTCAAATTTCTGCCCTATCAACTTTCGATGGTAGGATAGTGGCCTACCATGGTGGTGACGGGTGACGGAGAATTAGGGTTCGATTCCGGAGAGGGAGCCTGAGAAACGGCTACCACATCCAAGGAAGGCAGCAGGCGCGCAAATTACCCAATCCCGACACGGGGAGGTAGTGACAATAAATAACAATATAGGGCCTTACAGGTCTTATAATTGGAATGAGTACAATTTAAATCCCTTAACGAGGATCAATTGGAGGGCAAGTCCGTGCCAAAGCAGATGTAATTCCAGCCCAATAGCGTATATTTAAGTTGTTGCGCTTAAAAGCTCGTAGTTGAACCTTGGGTTGGGTCGATCGGTCCGCCATCGTGTGCACCGGCCGGCTCGCCCTTCGCCGGCGATGCGCTCTGGCCTTAATCGTCGGGTCGTGCCTCCGTACTGTTACTTTGAAAAAATTAGAGTGTTCAAAGCAGGCCTTTGCTCGAATACATTAGCATGGAATAACATCATAGGATTCTCGATCCTATTGTGTTGGCCTTCGATCGGAGTAATGATTAACAGGACAATGGGGCATTCGTGATTTCATAGTCGAGGTGAAATTCTTGGATTTATGAAAGACGAACAACTGCGAAAGCATTTGCCAAGGATGTTTTCATTAATCAAGAACGAAAGTTGGGGGCTCAAGACGATCGATATCGCCCTAGTCTCAACCATAAACGATGCCGACTCAGGGATCAGCGGATGTTGCTTTTAGGACTCACTGCACCTTATGAGAAATCAAAGTCTTTGGGTTCCTGGGGAGTATGGTCGCAAGGCTGAAACTTAAGGAAATTGACGGAAGGGCACCACCAGAGTGGAGCTCGCGGCTTAATTTGACTCAACACGGGAAACTTACCAGGTCCGCATAGTAAGGATTGACAGATCGAGAGCTCTTTCTTGATTCTGTGGGTGGTGGTGCATGGCCGTTCTTAGTTGGTGGAGCGATTTGTCCGGTTAATTCCGTTAACGAACGAGACCTCACCGCTAACTAGCTATGCGGAGGTAACCCTCCACGGCCAGCCTTCTTAGAGGGACTATGGCCGCCAGCCACGGAAGTTTGAGGCAATAACAGTGCGTGATGCCCTTAGATGTTCGGGTCGCACGCCGCTACAATCGATGTATTCAACGAGTCTATAGCCTTGGCCGACAGTGCCCGGTAATCTTTGAAATTTCATCGTGATGGGGATAGATCATTGCAATTGTTGGTCTTCAACGAGGAATTCCTAGTAAGCGCGAGTCATCACCGCGTTGACTACGCCCCGCCTTTGTACACACCGCCCGCCGCCCTACCGATTGAATGGTCCGTGAAGTGTTCGGATCGCGCGACGCTGGGCGGTCCGCCGCCGGCGACGCTAGAGAAGTCCATCGAACCTTATCATTTAGAGGAAGGAGAAGTCGTAATAAGGTTTCCGTGAGGTGAACCCGCGGAAGGATCATTGTCGATGCCTCGCAATCCGGTCGCGACCCGCGAACGCAGTGTTTTCCACACGGCAAAGCGATGCTTTGCTCGGCAGCGATCGCCGGCGTCGAACGGGCATCACGCCGAGCGCAGCGGGCCTCGCCCAAGACACAACAACAAACCCCGCGGAATGCGCCAAGGAAGTCGTGAATCGCTTGGCGCCACTCTTTAGGCCGGAACGGTGCTCAGACGGGCGGCGCCAGAACACACTCGAAGTCTAGAACGACTCTCGAACGGATATCTCGGCTCGTGATCGATGAAGAACGAGCGAAATGCGATACTTGGTGTGAATTGCGTAATCCCGTGAACCATCGAAGTCTTTGAACGCAAGTTGCGCCCAAAGCCATTAGGCCAAGGGCACGCCGCCTGGTGTCACAAATCGCTGTTGCCCCAATCCCGCTACCGTAGGGCGCCCGGGCTGGCGAAGCGAATGGCTTCCCGTGAGCGGCGCCTGTGATTGGCCGAAAATCGGGTTCGTGGTGGAGGGCAGCGCCATGACAGACGGTGGTTGAGCGCAATCTCGAGGCCAGTCGTGCGCGGTCCCCTCCGCTAGTCACGGACTCCGTGACCCAACAACGGCACCGATCGCCCATGATGCGACCTCAGGTCAGGCGGGGCTTGTAACACCCTAATAAACCCATACTACGCTTAAGTCGTATTACGGCGTTTTATTAGTGTTACTTATGCTCGTGGAAAACTAAACTTTGCTTGAAAATTAAGTTACGCGGAAAATACGATAAGATTTTTCTTTGAAATACGTCGTCGCTTTGCAGCGTTTTGAAAAGTAAAGCCTTGAACGAGAAGCTAGACAGAGTAAGGGCGTGTCGTATAAAATACGTACTCCAATATCATAAAACCAGAGAAAGATAAATGAATAGTAATTCACAAGTACATTGCATTATATAG
This sequence comes from Pterocarpus macrocarpus, assembly GCA_031439585.1. NCBI lineage: Eukaryota > Viridiplantae > Streptophyta > Magnoliopsida > Fabales > Fabaceae > Pterocarpus > Pterocarpus macrocarpus. Next base: position 69,794 of record JAVHNN010000406.1, read on the forward strand.
CAAAGTCATTACATCGATATGGGTTCATAATATATATACATACATATATATCAACATTACATCAAAGGAGGCTCATGGTCGGGCCATGGTCCAAATACTAGATACTAAGTACAAATTTAAATGACAATGCTCACTTCAAAAGAAATATCACGAAGGTGCAGAGCGATGGTCGCTACAAGTCCCAAAACAGCTTGCCTTGCATCCCACGTCACATGTCCGCTCATAGTGTTGGGGATCCACGCTCCACTCCACCGGGATGCGTCCTCGAGATCTGGTGACGATACGGAGGAAGAATAACGGGGTGAGAAATGGAATTTCTCGAGGACTCGAACCCGACACGAAAGTGTCATCGTCATCGCCCCAAATCCACTTGGCTTTATTAATGAAAATAGTGGGCATGCATACGGTTCAATTCTTGCATTTTTCGAAATCGTGAACATCCGAAGCGGATTCAATTTTAACATACTCTCTAATCATTTATATCATAACATACATGGGCATAAGTATAATCATATAAAAATGCATGACTGCTATAAGTTTTTCTTAACTTCTTCCTTGCTAGGGTTTTGGACCGAAGTCCCTTTTTCTTTTCTTAGCTTGACTTTATCTTTTCACCCACTAAACATAAGTGGTAATGAGCTCATACCGTGGCCGTCGCCACCATAGAATTTCGGTACTTACACTAGCTGGGTCATGCCATGCCTCATGTAAGACCTATCCCCTATACTCACACTAGCTGGGTCATGCCATGCCTCATGTGAGTCGTGGGTGAGGGGAAACTTAAATTAGGTTACCTTCCCTTTTGAAGGATCACTTACTTGAGTTAAACTTCTTCTTATTTAAGCATTATGATGCAAAATATTTCTAAGTCCATAATTCTTACAAAATTTCGGCAGCATAACGGCTAGACCGAAGCTTCCCAAAATTTTGCCAAACAGAGAAACCAATATCATGTAACATTAAGCATCATATCATATCATCATCATCATGATCATCATCATAACATCATCATATCATCATCATCATTATCATAACATCATCATATCATCACCATCATTATCATAACATCATCATATCATCATGATCATTATCATAACATCATGCTTGCACATAAACATAAGGCATATTCTCAAGCAAAGTTTTATGAGCTTAGCTTAGGAAATTTGGTGCAAGCTTTTAATTGAGATTGCCTCTTGTGTAAACTTCTTTTATTAGGCTTAGTGCCAATTTTGTCTAATGTCCTTTTTGATACTTTTTAAGTTGAATTATGAGGGTTCTCTAATGCTTAATGTAAGGGTATTAATGTCTTAAAGCTTATTTCTCCTTATTCTTCAACTTTTACCATAACCGGTTTTACTTTTACAGTGGGGCAGTAATTTCAAAAATTCACCATAATTTCATCTTTTACTCTTTTATTTCGAATTTTGGTTTGCTTATACTTCTCTGAGTCTATTTTTAAACAAAAGAAGCGCCACTTAAAAATCCATTTTGTAGCTTGAGTTATGCATATTTTATTCTGACTGTTCAGTTTCTAAGTTTACTCCCGGTACAGTGGATTGTTACTTCTCATTATAATTACTCAGAAGGAATCTGAGAAAACTGTTTTATGGGTTTGTTCCTCTATGTCTTAGCTTTCATTTAAACTTGGTCTCACTCAAAAATCATTTTTGTAGCTCGAGTTATACACATTTTAGTGTAGACTGCCCGGACAGAAACCAATCCGAGAACAGTCCACTTTGAAAAATCATATCTCACTCATCTTAACTCCGAATCTTATGTATTTTATATGTATGGAAAGCTCTCTGAGTCTATTTTCATATAAAATTAGTTTCGTTCCATTTTGAGTTTTGTAGCAATAAATATACCGCACGCTTTACAGACGGCCAGAATTCCAGATTCACTAGTTTTTGAGTTTTTCACTTCAAGCTTATGGAGAAATTGTTATATCACCTCAAATCACCATTTTTATGTTTTACCTCATCATTATCTTCAATATTTTAGTTATCAAATCAGTACCTTAAAACAAAATAAAGCAAGATACATAACAAGCCATCATACCACAAACTTTCATTTCAAAATAACACTTTCAACAAGATAAGAAAACTCATAGGGCAAGAAATGGTCATGAGACCTTGAAGCAAGTCCTAAAACCACCTAAATGGCTATGAAGAGCTTAGGAGTTCTAGAGCTTGAAAAACATAGAAGAAGGAAGGGTTAGAATCACTACCACAAGGATTCTCTTGAAGGCTTGAAGAATGAGAATGGTTGGAGATGGCCTTCTTCCTCCTTGAGCTTGATAATGGGGCTAAGTGAGTGTTTGCTTTGCTTCCTCAAGAACCAAAGAGGATGGTCCTTGAAGGGCTTGTGATGGTGATGAAAGGAAAGAGAGTTGGATGAGGTGAGAAAGAGAGAAGAGGAACAAGAAAGGTTGGAAGAACAAAAGAGCTAGAATGAAGTTTAGAGAGAGGTGGGAGCTTTGTGGCTTAGTGAGAGAATGAAAACTTGCAAATGAGGAGAGGGAGGGGGCTAGTTGGCGCAAGAAATGGGGTGAGGGCTGATTGCCTTGCTTCTCCAACAAGCAAGAGTGAGTAGGTGAGTTTTACTTCTTTTTCAAGCAAAAGGGCTAGGAACCTTGGGGTAAAAGGGTGTGTTGTGTTTCCTTTGAGTCTTGGAAATTGGGTAAAGACTATGTAGTGTTTTTGTCAAGTGGTTAAAAGCATGAGCTCTCTTAGGATTGGGCATTGGATGGCTAGGATCACACCAAGTGTCATGATCTTGGTGAAGAAGAGTACAACTCTTGTCATGACTTAAGGAAGCTACTAATATGGACTCTTTATCTAAGGGTGCATGATGAGAAAGTAATTGAATGGTTGGATGTGGCTCTTGCTTTGACCAAACTTTCAAACAATAAAATAAAGGGAAGTTTCTACATCTTTATAATTGTTGTAATTATCTAAATGTTAATTAATTCAATTGATTTAAATTACTCATTAGCACATTTTAGCTAAGAAGGATTTTCCTCATTAATTTTGTAAGAAGATGTGAAGGTTAATGTGATTAAGTTTTGAGACTTATGTGCTCTTAGTTAATTAGATTAGACCACCTTGATTTTATGTTCTAAATCATGGATTAATAAAGATTAGACAATTGGGCTTTTAATTATAACTTTTAATGCATTATGTTTCAATTGTTGACTTTTACTTATCTTGTTGACTTGCCTTTAATTTACTAAGCTCTTGCTCATCGAGATTAGCCGATTAATTCTCAATTAATCGTTAACCTCTCTAATTAGTCAGGATTATTGAACTAATTAGCTTAGACAAAAATTGGGGATGTTACAATCTCCCCTCCTTAAAAAGAATTTTGCCCTCAAAATTACGTTAATGGCCCAGAACTGTCAGTGGGCAGCTTGCCTGGTGCGATTCCTTGCAAAATGCCCGGGCTGTCCACATTTGTAATGACATTTTGTCCAACAGTGAGCATCCCTTTGTGTTGTCTCTCACACTTTGGGCAGGTGGGATTCATTGCGAGCTTCGAGGGCTGGTCGACAGGTCTTGGAGGTTTGGCGGAGAGCTCTTGTGGCTGGTTGCCCTTGGATCCTTCACCGTAGTGGGGCTTCTTTTGCAAGGGCTCCTTCGTGTGTTGCTCTTGAGGCCTTTGTCTCCTCTTACGGGTCTCTGATCTCTGGACCGCCAACTTTCGATTACATTCTTCAACTACCACGGCTCTTATTAACAAGTGCCGCATAGTTCCTTATCTCCAATGGGGCCATCGATGCCGGATGTCGGCCCGCAATCCTCCCTCATACTTCATGCATTTCCAATGCTCATCCGGGTTTCGCTGATACAATGTAGAAAACTTGCATAGCTCCTCAAACTTCGCCGTGTACTCAGCAATGCTCATACCTCCTTGGTAGAGCCTCAGGAATTCCATTTCCTTCGTGATTCCTTACGGACATCGGGAAGTACTTCTCATAAAAAGCCACCTTGAAGGCACCCCATGTGATCTCCCTCTGATCACTTTCCATCAAGCTTTTTGCTCCTTTCCACTAACTTCGGCATCCGCTTCAACATGTAAGTCGCAAAGGCCACCTTTTGGGTCTCTGAGCAAGCTAACACGGAGTAGATCTTCTCAATCTCTTTGATCCACTCGTCGGCTTCATCAGGGTTATAAGCCCCTTTGAAACTAGAGCGGGTTTGCCTTTGCGAAACTCAGAGAACTTCGATGCACAAGGCATCAGCTCCATTTCCACCAGAGACTCTTCGGATCTTCGGTTCAAGCGGTCCATCATATGCTCGGCCAGCTGTAGCTTGAGCTTGCATTGCATTTGCCATCTGGCGGAAGGTCCTCATGAACTGGCGAGGTTCGCGTTGTCATTTGCTCGTTGGAGAGTGCGTCTGCGAGTTGCCATTAGTTCACCGAACACACCATACAAAGATATCGAGTTGATCGTGCCCAACATTAAGCATAAGCATGGCAGCAACTAAAGGCAATCTCACATGACTGGGTCATGCATTCTAAGTCCTACATCCCATCATACCAGATGGTGATTCTCGGCCGACGACCTAACATAAGCGCCACGTAGAGTTATGCTTGGAAGCATAGTCACCCAACCTCGAGGCTTTAACGGGATGAACTGCTCTGATACCATAATGTAACACCCTAATAAACCCATACTACGCTTAAGTCGTATTACGTGCTTTATTAGTGTTACTTATGCTTTCGTGGAAAACTAAACTTTGCTTGAAATTAAGTTACGGAAAATCGATAAGATTTTTCTTTGAAATACGTCGTCGCTTTGCAGCGCTTTTGAAAAATAAAGCCTTGAACGAAGCTAAGAGCGAGTAAGAGGCGTGTCGTATAAAATACGATACTCCAATATCATAAAACCAGAGAAAGATAAATGAATAGTAATTCCCAAGTACATTGCATTATATAGCAAAGTCATTACATCGATATGGGTTCATAATATATATACATACATATATATCAACATTACATCAAAGGAGGCTCATGGTCGGGCCATGGTCCAAATACTAGATACTAAGTACAAATTTAAATGACAATGCTCAGCTCAAAAGAAATATGCGAAGGTGCAGAGCGATGGTCGCTACAAGTCCCAAAACAGCTGCCTTGCATCCCACGTCACATGTCCGCTCATAGTGTTGGGGATCCACGCTCCACTCCACCGGATGCGTCCTCGAGATCTGGTGACGATACGGAAGAATAACGGGGGTGAGAAATGGAATTTCTCAGTAGGACTCGAACCCGACACGAAAGTGTCATCGTCATCGTCCCAGCCACTTCGGTTTTATTAATGAAAATAGTGGGCATGCATACGGTTCAATTCTTGCATTTTTCGAAATCGTGAACATCCGGAGCGGATTCAATTTTAACATACTCTCTAATCATTTATATCATAACATACATGGGCATAAGTATAATCATATAAAAATGCATGATTGTGCTATAAGTTTCCTATTAACTTCTTGCCTTGCTAGGGTTTTGGACCGAAGTCCCTTTTTCTTTTCTTAGCTTGACTTTATCTTTTCACCCACTAAACATAAGTGGTAATGAGCTCATACCGTGGCCGTCGCCACCATAGAATTTCGGTACTTACACTAATTTGGGTCATGCCATGCCTCATGTAAGACCTATCCCCTATACTCACACTAGCTGGGTCATGCCATGCCTCATGTGAGTCGTGGGTGAGGGGAAACTTAAATTAGGTTACCTTCCCTTTTGAAGGATCACTTACTTGAGTTAAACTTCTTCTTATTTAAGCATTATGATGCAAAATATTTCTAAGTCCATAATTCTTACAAAATTTACAAAGATAACGGCTGATCAAGCTTCCCAAAATTTTGCCAAACAGAGAAACCAATATCATGTAACATTAAGCATCATATCATATCATCATCATCATGATCATCATCATAACATCATCATATCATCATCATCATTATCATAACATCATCATATCATCACCATCATTATCATAACATCATCATATCATCATGATCATTATCATAACATCATGCTTGCACATAAACATAAGGCATATTCTCAAGCAAAGTTTTATGAGCTTAGCTTAGGAAATTTGGTGCAAGCTTCAAGTTGAGATTGCCTGTTGTGTAGACTTATTTTATTAGGCTTAGTGCCAATTTTGTCTAATGTCCTTTTGATACTTTTTAAGTTGAATTATGAGGGTTCTCTAATGCTTAATGTAAAGGGTATTAATGTCTTAAAGCTTATTTCTCCTTATTCTTCAACTTTTACCATAACCGGTTTTACTTTTACAGTGGGGCAGTAATTTCAAAAATTCACCATAATTTCATCTTTTACTCTTTTATTTCGAATTTTGGTTTGCTTATACTTCTCTGAGTCTATTTTTAAACAAAAGAAGCGCCACTTAAAAATCCATTTTGTAGCTTGAGTTATGCATATTTTATTCTGACTGTTCAGTTTCTAAGTTTACTCCCGGTACAGTGGATTGTTACTTCTCATTATAATTACTCAGAAGGAATCTGAGAAAACTGTTTTATGGATTTGTTCCTCTATGTCTTAGCTTTCATTTAAACTTGGTCTCACTCAAAAATCATTTTTGTAGCTCGAGTTATACACATTTTAGTGTAGACTGCCCGGACAGAAACCAATCCGAGAACAGTCCACTTTGAAAAATCATATCTCACTCATCTTAACTCCAGAATCTTATGTATTTTATATGTATGGAAAGCTCTCTGAGTCTATTTTCATATAAAATTAGTTTCCTGTTCCATTTGAGTTTTGTAGCAATAAATATACCGCACGCTTTACAGACGGCCAGAATTCCAGATTCACTAGTTTTGAGTTTTTCACTTCAAGCTTATGGAGAAATTGTTATATCACCTCAAATCACCATTTTTATGTTTTACCTCATCATTATCTTCAATATTTTAGTTATCAAATCAGTACCTTAAAACAAAATAAAGCAAGATACATAACAAGCCATCATACCACAAACTTTCATTTCAAAATAACACTTTCAACAAGATAAGAAAACTCATAGGCAAGAAAGTGGTCGTGAGGACAGCTGGAAGCAAGCCTCTAAAACCACCTAGCTATGAAGAGGCTTAGGAGTTCTAGAGCTTGAAAAACATAGAAGAAGGAAGGAGTTAGAATCACTACCACAAGGATTCTCTTGAAGGCTTGAAGAATGAGAATGGTTGGAGATGGCCTTCTTCCTCCTTGAGCTTGATAATGGGGCTAAGTGAGTGTTTGCTTTGCTTCCTCAAGAACCAAAGAGGAGGTCCTTGAAGGGCTTGTGATGGTGATGAAAGGAAAGAGAGTTGGATGAGGTGAGAAAGAGAAGAGGAACAAGAAAGGTTGGAAGAACAAAAGAGCTAGAATGAAGTTTAGAGAGGTGGGAGCTTTGTGGCTTAGTGAGAGAATGAAAACTTGCAAATGAGGAGAGGGAGGGGGCTAGTTGGGCAAGAAATGGGGGTGAGGGGGCTGATTGCCTTGCTTCTCCAACAAGCAAGAGTGAGTAGGTGAGTTT
>JAVHNN010000409.1:0-14356 GCA_031439585.1 Pterocarpus macrocarpus
TAATAGGGTTAAATCTAAGATTTGAGAACAGCGAGAAACTTACAAAGACTAAATAAAATTGAACTACCATTAGGTCATGGTATATATTAATTATGCTGAGGGCCTGACCCTTCGCTAAGTCCAGGCCTTCGAGGACCACGTCTTGCAGCCAAACTTGCATCTTGCACAAAATATCAAAATCATCATAGAAATATTAAAGATTTTTCTCCAAGAAAAGAAATTAAATGGGGTTTATATATTTTGGAGATAAGTAAAGAGATAAGGTATCATATACGTTAACGTTTTGAGTAGTTGTGGATGGAGGATCCGCAGCTTCTTGGTTGCTTTTCATGATGTTGGTAGCAGAGGTCTCTGGGGTTGTAACAGGATCAAGATCTGCATCTGAATGAGGTTTCAGATGAGAGCTTTTGTCTTCTTTCTTGGTTTCAGTCTCAATGCCAAGACAGTTCAAGAGAGCCTTCAGTGCTGCTTCAAGAAAATAGCATGGATGGTTAAGAGTGGCTCTCCTCTCAGCAACCTCCTCTTCTTTTCTCATTGATGATCTCTCCGTTATTCTTCTTCAGCCTCCTTCTTCTTCTTCTTCTCGAAATTAACCTTGTGCTTTAACTTTAACTGCTCTTCTATGCATGTTTCTGGTGCGGTGCAACACTTATATATAAATGAATTGGGTTTGAGAGTAAGTTTCTTAACTTGAGGATTAATTACCATACTTTCCTCTTTTAACTAGTAGATTCAGATTAAGTAATATTAAGATATATGATAGATATGTGACAATACATGATTAGATGTCTGTGTAAAATATTTTTACACCGACAATACATACTAATTAAATCGCAAAAAGATATTTATTTTAAATAAAAAGTTAAGAACGTTTTGATATGCAAATTCTTGTGAATGACTTAATATATATACTTGTATTAAAGGATTATTAGATTTATGAGGGAAAAAAAATTAGATAATCACAATTTTTTTAAAATAAGATGACATAATTATTAAATTTTTAACAGATAAGTTGTTTTTATTAACTGATTTTATTCACAATCGCCCTTATATTCTATTAAAGTGAGAAACAAAAATGTTTGCAACTTTATCCGTAAGATTACGTTATTGAAATATGTCATCTGTATCTGCATATATAAATAATATTATACCGAAGGTAAATTACAATAGATTTATGCATAATATTTTTCTAACTATAAGTAAATCCTCTAAACTATGTACCAGAATCCAAGGTTCCACATGACCACATCACTATCTGAATAGTACCCCCCTTGTTTGCAAGACTATAACGGCATGAGCCAAAACAAGTGACCTTCCTGTCACACTATTTGTTTTTTTATATGCGTAGTAAGTGAATTTACACATATGCAAATGGAGCTATTTTAATTTATAATATGATATAAATCTGCTGGGGTTACACTGTCTTCTGATGAAACAAGCAGGAGGGTTTGAGATTGGACCAGCGGAATCTTTGGTATTAAAATAATAATAATAATAATAATAATAATAATAATTAAAAGAAAAGACAGTAATTGCATGTAGCTGTATCATCCACATTTCGCAGGCAGCACTTCACAGTCTCAACTAAATGCATGCTGCCATAAAGAAAGAATTGAAGAGTTATAAAAGCTATGCTACCTACTCCAACGAAGATGTCAGGTGATAAGTTTATCCTACTGAGGTTATCCTCTTGTCCTTTTTGCACCTAATCTCATTTTCAATTACTTCCTACTTAGATTATATCTGAGGTGAAGATTAGTTCATACGGAAGGTCCACATCCACGCGGTTACCTTCTCCCTTTGTCTCACAGATGACTGCGTACGTGTTTGAATGAGAAGCAGGTTTTGTAGGATTTTTTTTCATTCATTTTTAAGAAAATTTTAACACAAATAACCACACTTTCAACATATTTTGAGAGTAGAATTTAAACGGGGTTTGAAAAGTGCATCAAAAAAAAAAAAAAAAAGAGGGGGGGGTTGAAAATCCATGAGCGCAGTTGTTTAGTACTGATGCCAGGCATGAATAAAGTTATTGATTATTATAAAATAAAAAAGCATGAGCATATATATGTTGGAGCCCTATTATTTGCACGCACGCCCCTCGGATATATTTATCGATCTCGAGAGAGAATGAAGAAAAAAATTAGAAAAAAAGGGGGAAAAAAACTGAAAAAAACATGGTGATGGAGGAATATAACGGGTGACAAGGCTGCATCATTACTATTTACATATACAGAACATTTCTCTATAAAAATATTTGGGAGGCTTATTTCATGGGATATCGTATTTAATTCACACTTTATCCACCATTAAATAGGATATGAATCTCACTTGAATGAGACCCATATTCTATCCAATAATAGATAAAATATAAATCAACATAATATTTCATAATAAATGAGTCCTCCTATCATTTTTCTTTCTCTATATATTGACTTAACCTTACCAATACTCTAATTACAAGGTATTTTAAGTATCAAATCTTATGAAAATGAAAATTTTTTAAATGCTCTCACTATTTCTTATTTTCACAATATTTTTAATATAATAATTAATATATTAAGTTACAGATAATATAAAATACTACTTTTTAATAATCTAAGAATTTCTATATAAAAATTGCCTTTTTTGCAGGCATAATTCAGGACCATAATAGGGTAGCTTTCTTTTTGTTTGGTTTACAGTCTTGCCTTCAGCAAGAGTAGAATATGGACGTGAGCCCATTCTTAACGGGCTAACGGTTCTTAAAACGCAAACCAATTGCCCAGGACAACCCATTCTTTTAAAAATTTCTCCCATGTACACCAAAAAAAATTCAATATCTGCTATGAATTCTTAGCCCAAAAAGAATTAGTTGACATAACGGGCCAATTTTGAAACGACTACCAAATTTGCTAGAAATCTTGTCGACCAAGTTATTACAATAAACGTTTTCAACCAAACAAAATCCAACGACAGATCTTTTGACCACAAAAAAATCAATGTTGTTGACCAAAAAAACAAACAAGAACAATATTGTGTTTAGTATTTGAGTTTAATTTTTATGGATCATGAGTGTAATGGTAATTTTATATTGATATTTAATTATATATTTATGTATAAATAAAAGTGATTTTTTTTTAAGCAATGAGTGTAAAAGTTAATCATTTTTACCTATTTGATAGCATATAATTAAATATTAATATAAAATTTTTTATATTAACAATGCATATAAATTAAACTTAGTATTTTACTGCCACGAAATGAGACTTACAAAAGAAAATAATTTTGAAATTCAACTTCAAGATATAGTCATAATTATGTTAAAATGAATACAAAAGAAACTTAATGCTAATGATTTCCTCAACTACTTACCTTTCAACGTCCATATATTGCATTTAGATGAATTTACTTAAGTTACGTAAACTTAATATCACGGTATTTCGTATATTCTAATAAAAAAAATAAATTGCACATTAAAGTGTGGTAAAGTTTTTTTAAAAAAAAAATTAAATAAATAATAACAAAATGATGTTAGGAAACAAGGTAGAAGCATAGACACGTGGTGAATATATTTGGGTTAGGCCCAACTTGTTAATTAGATTATTGGTCCATCTTGAAAAGGCAATCGGCTTTTCATGGGCCCCTCAGACGAATGTCTGATGAATGCGACCATTTTTGTTTGCTTTCTATATCAACAAAACATTATTTATTTGCATTGCATAGAATTGAAAAAAAAAATTAAAAATTAACACACGTGGGGTTGGGAAAGTACCTCTCTACCAAATCAACCACTTGCATAAAAGTCCAAAATTAGTGGGTTTGGATATTATTATTTGGATTGGAATTGAATTTGATGGCGTTAGGCAGATAGGCAGATGGGTACATGTTATGTAACTTAGAAAGTGTCTCTTTCTGTGAGCACCACAATTTTCAGGGTTGGTGTTTGTCCTCATGGTTGGAAGCACCAGATATCAAACATTTATATCTTTTATTATCCACTCCTTTTACATTTAAACATCCATATGTGGCTTTTCTCATTTTCATGTATAAAAAGGGCTAATGGAATTAATAATTCTCTTTTGTTTTTGTTTTGTGCAACTTTTTTGTTTGGCAACCTCTTTTAGAACAACCACTGACAATTATTATTTATACTAGGAAGAATTTAAGGATATTGTTGATTACAATTTTTTTGTCAACAAATGATTTGAAGAGTAGATTTTTCCGGGAGGAAATGTTTCAATTTCATTGTTTCACGAAACATTAAATGGAAAAGAAGATTTAACCTTATAATCTTTTACTCACTTGCAAATAATTACTACCAATTATTAAATCTTTCAATTAAATTCATAAATTTTCACTCACTTGCAAATAGCCACCACCAATTATTAATTTTTTTTAATTAAATTATTAAATTAAAATAATTTTCACAATTACATTTTGTTCAAGTTAACTGATCTCGTTAATATATCACCTTTTGTGAATAGCATTACAAGATCTGAGTATTACATATCAAATCTCCACTATTATATTGTTTATTTTTTTTTCATCACTTTTCCATTTAATTAATATTACTAAAAAACATATTAAAATATTTTAAAAATTAAAACCGATACTAAATAACATATTTAATCTTATTTGATTTCATTATGATAATCTTTGCTCATTTAGTATGAGTAAATAATATATGATTATTCTATATCTATATATTTTCTTAACACGTTTTAAATTTTTAATATGTTAATATTTTTTTTAAAATCATAGCAAATGAAATGATAAAAGAGAAAAATAAAAAGTGGTAAAGATTTTGACGTGTGGTATTTGTAGATCTTGTTAGTCATTTATTAACAATGCTTCATTAGTGAATTCAATAAAATTGAACAAAATACCTAATTGTGAGAATTATACTAGTTTAAATGTTTAATTAAAAAATTAATAAATAATGACAACTATTTGTAAGTGAGCAAAAGTCGAACAAACTAGTACTCTTCTCCTAAATATTAATATCACAAATCAGAAGTACCATTTACCGAAAATATAACCCGATATAATAAGATTGTTTGTTGGCCATTTCTTAAAATTTATTTTGACTATGTGGTCGTACATAAGGTTTCTAAGTAATGGACTCATCACCTGATAAATTATGTTATTTTGGAGAGACAATTAACTCGGACTATAAGAATCATGCTAAGTAGTGGATGTTTGTGTATTAATGCTACTACAGTCTTACACCATTTAAGATATCAAAATAATTTTTATAAGAGTTTCGATAACTCTCCACTTTCAACTAACTTTTAAGGTTTAGTTTGACTCACTCAATTTTAAGATAATATCAGAATCTATTCTATGATTGATATTAGGTCATTCGTAGATGTCTAATCCTGCAAACTTTATGCTCAAGATATCCAATTTTGGACTTGAGAGAGGTGTGTTAGAATCCCATATTATTTAAAGATATAATTAAGATAATCTTTATAAAAGTTTGGTAGCTCTTCTCAAACTAACTTCTAGGGTTAAATTAAATTCACTTAATTTTAAAATCTACTGTTCACCCCATCAATTTCTCCCTGCAAAGAGTTAAACACCTTCACTTAGACACACAACACATTTTTCTTTTAATGTATTGGTCTGTATAGATGTTGAATATCAAGCCAATCCCTTACCAAGCTTCAAAATTTAGAAAGAAAGTTAAAGGGTCTGAAAGATTACATCTGGCGATAGAGTTGATCTAGACCAAAAGGTCTTTCATTTCACTCTTGAAGCCGCTGCAACAGCACAACACTTTCGTCAGAGACGTGATTTCTCAACTGCTGGCTTTATCCAACTGAGGATTCAGGCATTGATACTCAAGCTTCAAATCATGTCAAGGAGTGAGGACAAAGATCGATGAGGAAGGAGCTATGCTGCCACAGCCATAGAGGTTCATTCTATTGATTGAAATCAATAAAGGGTAAACAGGAGTTTAATCAAAGTGGATATTTTGGCCATCGATAATATGTAAATCAACATAGTGAAATATATAGTGACTCCTGAAAGATTTTGATAAGCTAGATCAGCATTTCTATTAGTAGATAATAGATGCTGTTAATAGAAGGATTAACATGTTCAAACATTGTTAACTATAGGGATTAAGTTGTATGTGATTTTTTGGAGACTAATATGTGTTAAAACATGATTTTTTCAAAGACCAAAATATAGTTTTTCTTTTATAATTTTAAAATTTTATAAAGGGGTTAATATAATTATATAAGTTAAATAAAGTTTTAATATAAAATTGAATGATATAAAACAAATTTATACTAATAATATGTATAAATTAAATTATATTATATTAATTTACATGATTTTTAAAGTGGCACCTTTGAGCTTGGCTGCCCACAAACTTCTTGAAAGCACATAGGGGTGGAAATAGGCCGAGGCGCTCAGAAGCCTGGGGCCTTCGGCCATGTTGCTCTACCTGGCCTATTTAAAAATAGAATAATACTCAGGCCTGTTTTAAAGCCTATTTTTCTTATTAGTGCAAAGCTGCGCTCAATATAAAGACTTTCAAGCCTGATAGGCCGGTCTGGACGTGTTAAGATTAGATATATATATATATATATATATATATATATATATATATATATATATATATATATATATATATATATATATATATATATTATCAAAATATCTAATGCATGGTTCGAACCCATGCCTTCTCACATGAAAAATTTTATTAGACTCTACACTTACCACTACACTATCACTTTCTTTGTAGGCCTTTTTAGATATATTTGTAGGTCTGGCCTGTTTTGAGGCCTTTGATGCAAGGCACTGACATGATAAAGCTGATTTTTCATTTAATGCTTTGGCCTTTGTTACATTAAAGTGTTATAAATTACAGCTTTGTAAAGCAGGCCACAGGCTGCGCAGCTGTTGAACAGGCCGAGCTTAGGCCAAGAACAAAGCCTATAATGCCACAAAGCCGTGCTCAAAGCATTTGTTACTATACAGCTCCTGGCTCATTAAGCAAAAATCCTGGCCTGGCCTGTTTCCATCCCTAAAAGCACATCACAAATTTGCATCAAATCAATTTTTATAAAAAAAAAAAGTTTTTTGTTGCAAAGCTTAAAATTAAAGGTGTAAGCGGATCAGATTGATTCAATGTATCTAAAGATCAAAATCAAACAAATGGAATTGGTTTAAATCAATTAACAATCTGCTCATTTTCACATAATTAAACCAAATCAATTATTATTGGTTCAAATTTATGATTTTTTCAACCCAATTATCTAAACACCCAATCCGGTCATCTAGTTAACTAATTTTTTTGTTTAGAATATTTCAAAATTTTGTACTTAAATTTCTAGTAATATAATCACTTTTTATCTTATTTGTTAATATTTATTGAAGAAATTTATCTATTCACACCATTATTAAATATATCATAATCAAGCTTTATATTATTATTAGTTGTTATAAAAATAATTTAAAAAAAAACACAATTATTTATTTTTTACTTCAATCCGGTAACCCAAACCAAACTAACTTGATCTTAATTGGATCAGTTTGTTTCAAATTTGTTGAAAAATAAAATAAAATCTAAATCAAACCCATTCAATTAAATTTGATTGATTCAAATTTATTTTTTATTCAAATCCAATCCAAACCAATCTGTTTACGCCGCTATTAAAACCCACCTTATGGACTTGATGGGTGGGCATTCTAGTAAGGGATAAAACACATAAAGAAAGATAAGATTCTTAACTTGTTACCAGCTAAGTTATAATACATGACAATGATTTGCATTTTCTTAATACAACTTAGGAATATATTTCCCTAAGCAAATGCAAAAGTGTGTCCTTACATTATTTGTTTAAGGCTCGTCTCAGGTGGACATAAAAAAAAACAACAAATCCACCAGTACTAATGTGAGGTATCATTTTAAAATTAAACGAATGCAAGGTAGACCTTATTTTTTGTGTTCTACGATAGACACTCCTTCCCCTTCCTTCTCCTTCAATGGCATCAATTTTGTCTTCTCCCACCCATCATCTTGTGCAGCGACACCTTTGTCTTCACTCTCTCCCTCTCCCTCTCCCTCTCCCTCCACACTGACCACAAACAAGATTCAAAGTTTTTACAATCTTTCAATCGCACAGGACACAAACAAAATAAGAGAACCAAAAGAAAAGCGCAACAATTAACAACAAAGGGAAAGAGAAAGAAAGTATAGAGCTTCATGTAGAGCCTTCACCAACATGATGACCACATCCATATAGAGTCTCTCTACAAACATCATCGGTGACATAGCCAAACAAATGTACGCCCCAAGCTTCAAAAGAGGGACTATCAATGACGCCTTGATCACACTCACCTCTGTCTTCGTTGTGCAACAGTCGTTGCGGCTACGTGGCGGAGGTGGCACTACTAACAATGGATGAGGATAGAGGTGCGGCGATGCTGGTGAGATGGTGGTTGTGGTGATGCAAAGACACAAAAAAAAAAAAAAAAAAAAAGAGAGAGAGAGCTGAGGTGCAGCGGTAGCGATGGAAGCGGAGAGAGGTGACTATGGGGCATAATGGAATAGGGGTGACTATGGGGAGAGAGGTATCTATTATGAAATACAAAAAATAAGGTTCACCATAGACTACTCCACATGGCTTCTCATTATTAGACCACCTCGCATTAGCACCAACGGATATTTGAAGAGATATCCACTGAAATACGACCTTTTGTGTAAACGTTCCTAAGAACGACCCTACTTTATATTCAATTCAATTGCATAATTTACAATTACATGTAATAGTTGTAATTACATTTTGATAGACCTTCTAGCTGCTCCGATCTCCTTTTGCCAAATGTACACACTAGCATATTTGTCTTAAAAAGCCTTAAACATGGGACTACGATACCATTTTTTCTTTATCAAATGTCAATTTGTGTCAGCCACATTAGTAAAAAAGTTTAGGTGCAAACGACACTGTATTCTTTCCGCCATATTATCCTTTATTCTTCAATGTTGACCACGATTTGGGGGCCTAAATGGTGGAGAGCTTCTGATGTTAAAACTTTATAATCTTCTTTTTCTAAATTGGCCACCCATGACCCCCTTTTTTGGTACTGCTTTCAAGGGATAAATGATTTCGATCGTGATCTTTTTTGTGTAAAGGAGGAGGTACTATACAACGTGACTCAAAGTCTCAACTCTCTCAAAGTGGGGGCACTAACACTAATTGCAGCGCATGACGAGACTTGCAATTGCAATAGAATACATTCACCTTTTCTAATACTCTTATATTCTTTTTATTTTCACTTTTTTATTTTGACGATAATTTTTCTTTTTTTTAAAAAAAAATTGACTAAACCAAATTAGGTGTATATTCTACTACAGGTCAATATTGTTGCAGTTAGTGCGAATCTGCTGTGGCACAAAAGGAAAGTGATGGATAGCAGAGTGTTTGGCGAGCCACATGGACAAATTCAGAATTCCGAATTTCGATTTTATTAGAGCAAGTTCATTCCTTTATTATCTCAAGTTTTCGAGTTATGGTTCTGAGTTTTAAGTTCACTTTTTTATTGTCTCCTAAGTTTTCAAATTGCGGATTTTGAGTTTACTTCTTTATTATTCCCAAATTTTCAAGTTATGGGTTTTGAGTTTAATAGTTGATTAATTGTGGGTTCATACATCCACATGTTATAGCCCATTTGTCTCATGGGATATATGCACTATCTGTACCGTAGAATTGGCCAACTAATAGTGCAAATATTTCAGAGCTCCTCGCTTATTCTAAGTTATCCTGAATGGCCTTTCTCAAATCTCATTTTATAGAATAATTATGTTCAAATCAAATTTCAAGCCCAATTACGTTCACGAAGCAGGTTTGACATTGCAATATTTTAAAAGCATAAACATTACTTTAAAAAGAAATCATGATTAGTGTATATTTAATAAAAAGTTAAACTATTATCTTCCAATAATAAATAAAAAAAATGTCAATAGATCGACACGCTAGCATTTTGTAATTTTATTTTCTCTTCCGTGGTGGTTGATGCACGTTTCTTGGTAAACAAAGTGATCGTTATATGGATTAATTAAAAAAATAATTATATCGTATGCCCAAAAAAGACTAATTCAAGTTGATTGCAATTTACCTCTTGTATTTGCTTCCCCCCCCCCTCCTCACAAAAACAAAAACAAAAAAAAAACACACATACACACACAAAATCCCCTAAAAAATTATTTATTTATTACTTTGAGCACATATAGGGTGTATTTTTAAAATTTTATATATAATTAAAAAAATTAAAAATTAATTTTTTTTAATTCCTCTTTTCAGCTTTTATAAAAAAAATTAAAAATATTTTTTTAAAAAATTAATTATTTTTAAAAAATTATCCAAACTTATGAAAATTGATTTTTTTCCAATAAAAAAATGAATTTTAACTAAAAAAATCCTAAACAAATATACGCATAGAAAACGGATTTATATACTTATCAAGCATGAATGAGAATATACAATTTTTCTTGATTAGAATAAAATACGAAGTTAATGTATAATTGACTCCGGTGAGTTGTTCCCTGTATGCCACTGGAGCAAAGAAATTAAAATTATCAGTTTCAATTTGATTTTATTTCGATTTGTCTATATCTCTTATCACGAGCACCAAGTTTTGGAAAGCTGCTCTCCAAACAACCAATAAAAAAGGAGGAGATGCCCTATGATTATTGGATTCCAGAGGAAATCAAAGTTTCAACAAAATGTGGTAGCTTAAAGTACCACGGGTGCACTGCTACATCATATATTACACAAGCTTTACTTTGACTAACCGAACTATTTTAATGTTTTCTATTTGTGGATTGGTCAAGTGTGTTGTCATCATTTAGTGAAAGAAAACAGCTAGAAGTTTTACGGTGTGGTACAATAAAATAAAATAACTTAATACAGATTAATTGATCCATGGTTCTCCTTGAGTATTGCTTAATCACATAATTTAAATTTGCAGGATAATATTATTTGGATAATTGGATTCCAACTATGATTTTTAAATTTTGTACATATTAATATTTAATTAGTTTAAGTGATATGATATTTATTTTTTTAAAGTAAAATTTTAATTTAAGTTTCATAAATAAAAAAAATAATATTAAGAAAATTTTATTTGGTTTAAGCGACATGATATTTATTTTTTTAAAATAAAATTTAAATTCAAATTTCATAAATAAAACAAATAATGTTAAGAGAATTTTATTTTTATAATAGATTAACAGAGTTCAAATAAAATTAGTTGAACACAAATGATAATTTAGATAAAAGAATTTTGTAGTACATCTGTACATGACATGTCAAAGACAGTCCAATTACAACAATTATTTTAAGTTTCACTATATTTTTTATCATAGGAAACATTTCTATCTGGATATAAGGTATTTTTATATAACGAGCAAAAAATTAAAGAAACGAGCAAGCCAAAGCCAAAGGTCATTTTTTTTTTTTTTCAATAGTGGCCAAAGCCGAAGGTCTTAAAACACAAAATGGTGAACAGTTCATCTACAATTAATTGTTATATGTATCATCATTATTGTCATTCATATGTAGCAAAAAGCAATATTTATTATTATATACAAATTATATATGACATTATTCGTAAAAGACATAGTAATAACAGAAATAAAATAATAAAAATGTACTATTATCATTAATAGTCTTCAAATCAGAAAGAAATATGAGTTTAGTTTTGAGTGAAATCACAGTCATATGTATTAGAATTTCTTTTTGATACACTATTAGAGTAAATTTTTTTTATATAAATATCCAATTATATATTATTATATCAATAAAAATATTTTGTTTAATTATCTATTATCTTAAAAATTTTATAAATAAAAATATATAATTAAATAATAATATAAAATTTATTTATATTGATAATATATTAAAATTCATTTTTATATATTATTTAATTATATATTTTTATTTATAAAATTTTTAAGATAATAGATAATGTAAACAAAATATTATTATTGGTATAATAATATATAATTGGATATTTATATAAAAAAAATATACTCTAATAGTGTATCACAAAGAAATTCTAATACATATAACTGTGATTTCACTAAGAAACTAAGCTCATATTTCTTTCTGGTTGAAGACTATTAATATGATAATAGTACATTTTTATTATTTTATTTCTGTTATTACTATATCTTTTACCTAGAATAATGTCATATATAATTTGTATATAATAATAAATATTGCTTTTTGCTACATATGAATGACAATAATGATGATACATATAACAATTAATTGTAGATGAACTGTCCACCATTTTGTGTTTTAATGACCTTCGGCTTTAACCACTATTGAAAAAAAAAAAAAATGACCTTTGGCTTTAGCTTGCTCGTTTTTCTTTAATTTTTGCTCATTATATAAAAATACCTTATATCCAGATAGAAATGTTTCCTATGATAAAAAATATAGTGAAACTTAAAATAATTGTTGTAATTGGACTGTCTTTGACATGTCATGTACAGATGTACTACAAAGTGCTTTTATCTAAATTATCTCATTTGTGTTCAACTAATTTTTATTTGAACTCTGTTAATCTATTATAAAAATAAAATTCTCTTAACATTATTTGTTTGTTATGAAATTTGAATTTAAATTTTATTTTAAAAAATAAATATCATGTCGCTTAAACCAAATAAAATTTTCTTAATATTATTTTTCTTGTGAAACTTAAATTAAAATTTTACTTTAAAAAAACAAATATCATATCCCATGACTAATTAAATATTAATATGTACAAAATTTAAAAATCATAGTTGGAATCCAATTATCCAAATAATATTATCCTGCAAATTTAAATTATGTGATTAAGCAATACTCAAGAAGGAGAACCATGGATCAATTAATCTGTATTAAGTTATTTTATTTTATTGTACCACACCGTAAAACTTCTAGCTGTTTTCTTTCACTAAATGATGACAACACACTTGACCAATCCACAAACAAGAAAACATTAAAATAGTTCGGTTAGTCAAAGTAAAGCTTATTGTAATATATGATGTAGCAATTGCACCCGTAGTACTTTAAGCTACCACATTTTATTTGAAACTTTGATTTCCTCTGGAATCCCAATAATCATAGGGCATCTCCTCCTTTTTATTGGTTGTTTGGAGAGCAGCTTTCCAAAACTTGGTGCTCGTGATAAGAGATATAGACAAATCGAAATAAAATCAAATTGAGGCTTGATAATTTTAATTTCTTTGCTCCAGTGGCATACAGGGAACAACTCACCGGAGTCAATTATGCATTAACTTCGTATTTTATTCTAATCCAAGAAAAAATTGTATATTCTCATTCATGCTTGATAAGTATATAAATCCGTTTTCTGTGCGTATATTTGTTTAGGATTTTTAGTTAAAATTCATTTTTTTATTGGAAAAAAATCAGATGTAAGTTTGGATAATTTTTTAAAAATAATTAATTTTTTAAAAAAATATTTTTAATTTTTTTTATAAAAGCTGAAAAGAGGAATTAAAAAAAATTAATTTTTAATTTTTTTAATTATATATAAAATTTTAAAAATACACCCTATATGTGCTCAAAGTAATAAATAAATAATTTTTTAGGGGATTTTGTGTGTGTATGTGTGTTTTTTTTTTTTTTTTGTGAGGAGGGGGGGGGGAAGCAAATACAAGAGGTAAATTGCAATCAACTTGAATTAGTCTTTTTTGGGCATACGATATAATTATTTTTTTAATTAATCCATATAACGATCACTTTGTTTACCAAGAAACGTGCATCAACCACCACGGAAGAGAAAATAAAATTACAAAATGCTAGCGTGTCGATCTATTGACATTTTTTTTATTTATTATTGGAAGATAATAGTTTAACTTTTTATTAAATATACACTAATCATGATTTCTTTTTAAAGTAATGTTTATGCTTTTAAAATATTGCAATGTCAAACCTGCTTCGTGAACGTAATTGGGCTTGAAATTTGATTTGAACATAATTATTCTATAAAATGAGATTTGAGAAAGGCCATTCAGGATAACTTAGAATAAGCGAGGAGCTCTGAAATATTTGCACTATTAGTTGGCCAATTCTACGGTACAGAATGTGCATATATCCCATGAGACAAATAGGCTATAACACATGTGGATGTATGAACCCACAATTAATCAACTATTAAACTCAAAACCCATAACTTGAAAATTTGGGAATAATAAAGAAGTAAACTCCAAAATCCGCAATTTGAAAACTTAGGAGACAATAAAAAAAGTGAACTTAAAACTCAGAACCATAACTCGAAAACTTATGAGATAATAAAGGAATGAACTTGCTCTAATAAAATCGAAATTCGGAATTCTGAATTTGTC